>JAAKBD010000141.1:0-33286 GCA_012656105.1 Phytophthora syringae
CCATTCAGACGCGTTGACAGAAAGTCATCAACCTGTTTCTTAACAGTAGTATGGCTAAGTCGCTCGGCGAGCTCTCCTCCCCCACCAAGCCCAGAACCACGGAGTGGTAGCGTCAACGGGACGCGTGGGTGAGAGAGGCCTTTCACGTAGAACCGCGTGTAGCCTGTAGAGGCATGCACTGCATTATTCAATGCGAACTCAACGAGTGGGAGCATGGTGCCCCAAAGCTTTGGCTTCTCAGCACAGGTGCTTCGGAGAATATCCTCCACAACGCGATTCGCGCGGTTCAGTTTGACCATCGGTCTGCGCATTATCCGCCGTTGGCATGTCCAACTTCGTACCAAGCACTGTAAACACGGATGACCAGAAGTGTCCCGTGAAACGGGGTCTCTGTCAGAGACCATCGATGCGGGTAAGCCATGCTGGCGAAACATCCCATCGATAAACAGCTTAGCTGTACCTTCGCCATCGATGGTGTCCGGCACAGCCGCAAGATGTATCATCTTACTCAATCGGTCTACGAAGACCACGATTCCTGTGTTCCCATCCTGGTCTTTAGGAAGACCGAACACAAAGTCCAAACTCATGGACTCCTAACACCCCGAGGGTACAGGCAAACTTACCTGCGGCGCAGCCGCGAGTTGTAAAGTCTCAGCCGTGGACACGTCTCACACGTGCCCACGTAAGTGCTCGTCCACTTGTAAAGCTTGGGCAACCAATACGTCAGGCTCACCGAGCCGTAGGTCTTCTCACGACCGAGGTGGCCACTAAGCGGCGTATCATGCGTCTCATAGAGGATGCGATACTTGAGGTCCTCATTATGAGGGACTACGACACGGGTAGTGTCATCAACATCCTTGCTCTAGTACAGCAGACCATCATCGATGGAATAGCGATGTAACCTCGCGCGCCGACAACTTAATGTCCGAGTCTTCAAACTTCTTTCTCCAAAGAGCACGCTACACACGTCTCATTACGGGCATTCGAAGCGCGGATTAGCGTCGTCACAGATGAAGTCACCGTCGTGACATGAGCAAGCTCATAATCTGGACGACGCGACAGTGCGTCCGCCAGATCGTTCTGCCTGCCAGGCTTGTACTTCACCTCGATGTTGTACTCCGCGAAGAAGGACAGTCATCTGGCCATCCTTTGCGAGAGATGAGGCGAGTGAATCGCAGTGCGTAACGACGCATGGTCTGTAAAGACCACAAACGGTTTAGAACCGAGCTGGTGCTCCCTGAACTTGACAAGGGCATACTTCATTGCAAGTTGCTCCTTATTGCAAGTAGCTCCTTGTTATGAGCTGGGTAGTTCTTCTCTTTAAGCTGGCGAGACTCCAACGCAATCACGCGTTCGTGCCCATCGGCATCAGCTTGTAAAACCACACTGCCAATGGCAAAGTCGGATGCGTCGCCGACGACGCTGAACGGACGTTCAGGGTCTGGCAACGCCAGGATCGGTGCATGAAGGAGACTCTCCTTGACCGCCTCGAAGGCATCGTGATGCTCGGTGTCCCAACACCAGTCCGAATACTTCTTAAGTAGATTAGGCAATGGCCGAGCCATCTCAGCATAATTCTTGCTGTAGTTGTGCAAGTAGTTGGCAAGACCAAGCCACTTCCGCAAATCCTTCTTGTTGCGCGGAAGTGGCGAGTCACGATGGACTTAACGTTGGCGGGATCCGCACGAAGGCCACGCTTTCCAATAAAGCATCCCAAGGAATATACACTTAGATGCATTAGCGTAAAGTTTGTTAGTGCGCATGCACTCGAGCACCGCTCGTAGATGGTCGATGTGGTTCTCCACATCCGACTTCCCGTGCTCTGCACGACTATGCACACGGATTTCATCAAAATACGTTTGTGCAAACGCTCGAAGAGGCCTGAATAGTTGCGTCTCTAGACGATTGAACGTTGCAGGCGCGTTCGACAGCCCTTGGGGCATTACGAGTCACTTCCAGAGCATACCTCGGAGTGCTCACCGCTGTCAGCGCAATCTCGCTCGTGCGCATGAGCAATTGGTAATAACAATCGTCAAGTCGAGCGCACTGTACATTGTACTGCCAACCATGTTTTTCTGCAGAACATCCTTTCTAGGTATCGGCGTCTGCACCGGGATAGTGGCCGTGTTGAGCTTATTGAAAGCGTGACGACACGCCACTTGCCATTCGGCTTTCTGACACAGATTGTCGGCGTGGAATGAGGAGACTTGCTCTCTCGCACCATTCCTGCCGCGTGCTTAGCACTAAAGAACGCGTCAATGACGTCACATTGCTCTTTTGGCAAGGGCCACTGCCGTGTTACGCAGTATTTGGTTCCAGAAACTAGGCCAATCTCATGACGCACACCTCAATCGGGAGGTAGAGATGACGGAGGGTCATTAGAGACCACGTCTTGGAAGTCCTTTACTAAAGGATAGAAGGGATCCGAGGGTTCTTCAGGATCGCTGATTCACTATGATCACTTTAGATCTTGTTCGTGTCCTCAAGGACCGCTTCATCCATAAGCAACGAAGAGTTGTCCGACGCGTCTTCCAGTTCCGATCCCTTGTAGCTTTCGAGGAAAGCTGGGTCCGCAAAAATTGCAGCGATGACATCTCGATTCTCAGATACATTACGAATGCATTTCACGTGCGTATACCATCATGTAGCTACAGTCAGCGACAGTCGTCGACGCTTCCCGCCCTGTTTCTTGAGTTGCTTTTGGGTTTCCCGAAAACGCGACCATAACCCTCGTCAGCCCTTGATGAAACGAGATAGTTTCTGGGCTTTATCAAGTACATTTTTGAAGAACTCCAGCTTGAAAATATATTTCATCAGCAGATTCATACCATGTGCGGTACACCCTGTGCAAACAATTTCCGGACGCTCCTTTCGAACCAGCTCCCACGCCTGCTTCATGTTACTGGCATTATCGGTAACCACTGATATGACGGCGCCCTTACCTATAGAGCCTTCAAGCTCACGTATAATCGAAAGTATTGAATCCGCTATGTAGCGCCCTGTGTGAGCCTCAGCCTTCGTGTCGATTGATTTCCAAAATACCGGTGGCATTTCGGGGTTTACAAAAACAAAATTGATGATGATGTCGCCGTTCAAATTCGACCATCCGTCTGTCACAAGAGCCCACCCCATAATTCCACACATCAACGCTATTATGCTGGCCAACTCACGCTCAAAAAGCAGGTCCAGCAGACGCCCTGAAATCTGGCGGCGGGAAGGGAGGTCATAATCAAACATTGCTCGAAAATGTGGGTTGTCGATAATACGGAATGGAATTCCTGCTGCTATAAACCCCATGGCGACTTTCAGAAAGTTGTCTTCTTTTGCTGCTGTGCCGACTTGAGTGATGAGGCTCGCCGTGTCTTCCGTGAGCCTGTGCGCGGTGATGAAGGCTTGGGGGTGCGGAAGAAGCGCTTGGTCACTGTTGAGGGACTTCGAGTCGAGCTCTGATTTCGTTTGGATAGTGGTGTGGACAGAAGGTGCTCTTGGCGCCTAAAGCAACGGATCAAGCAGGAACCGCATGGGATGGCGGTTACGATCGACTTGATGGGGGAATAAGACAGCTGCGGCTCGGGGTCAAGTGGTGTTGGTCGGTGGAGGGAGACACTACGGCCACGGAAGACGTTGAAGTTGTGGTGTGTGGTGAGCGACGAGCAGTGATAGAAGATCGTGGCGTGCGCGGGAAGTGAAGGGTGGCGTTCGAAGATCGCAAAGAGAGATGAAACGGACAGCAGGAGAAAGAACATGACGTCAAAGGCAGGAGGGACGACATTGGACCGCGATTGCGCAACTCGGTTGCTAGGAGAGAGTGGCGGGTGAGAGGGCGCTGGCCTTTCGAGCATGGAGAGAACGAGAGGGCTCGGAGCTCAGTTGCAATTCGGACTAGTAGCGTTCGTGTTAAGACTAAATACAGTTACGCGTGAGGTACTGCGGCAAGGAGGCCGGCCTCACCCAACGACATCAAGTGGTTTCTACACGCTTCGTTCTGCGTCGGGGACGGCGGAGACGTGTCGAGTAAAGTCGGTAAGGGCAAGAGGTGTATATAAACGAGAGCGATCGTGAAGGACGCGGCCTAGAGGGTCGGGGAACACGGGTAACGCCGGTGGGGCTGGGGCTGCCGGATTGTTGGTGCCACCGGCCGTCGGACAGAGTGGACCTGGAGTGTCCTCGGACACGCGGAAGGGCGTCATTCCCCATTGGATGTCTACATATTCGGGACACAGACGGCAAGAGAACAGGCCCATAAACCATCCCGGGTTGCAACCTGCCGAATAATGTCTTCTCCCTACCGTCTCTAAACTCATAAGGTTGGGTTGGTCTGCGGACTGCGCCGACCTTCTAGCTCCTACCTACTTGTCTTATCTGCTCCCCCTCAGTTGGACAGCATTATGGCAGCGTACAACGACAGTGGCAATATCTTCGCTGCTTTTTGTTGACGCAATTTTAAATCGTACTGTACCCACCGAGCTTTTGAATCTTCATCGACTAGGTCGCACTTCAGCACATGACGCAGCATATTGTTCGATGGCTGAGCATTTTTGACTACTTCCTGGCAATGTTTGCATCGAGCATCTGGATGCGATTTGACACCCTTCACACGAGGAGCAACAACTCAAACAGGCTCCAGATTTCATGTTGCGGAGGTGCCATTTTCGTAAACGAGTGGCACGACTTGTACAAGTAGTGTTTGGACTACTTGTAAAAGTTGAGCGGCCAGGATCACAGATGGTGACAGCGGTGTGCTGACAACGGCGCGAACAGCTTGTGCTCGGGCTTGCGCTAGGACAGGTCCATCGGAGGGCGGAGCAGCTGAACCGAGGAGTACGGAGTACGGTGATCAGGCTACGGACAAGTAGTGTGGCAACGTGATCACCCCAGACGAGGAGACGTACGCACCATCTGCAAGAACTCAGCGACGACATAGGTGAGCGCACAGGCGGCTGTAGGAGTACGTCGGGTGAATGTGGCGGTCGGGAAAGATAGCTTCGAGGGAGTCGAGGGAGACGCCTTGGAACGCAAAGATATTTCAAATCAGCGTCACCGTCGTTGAAGGTTAACCTTTGATATTAAACTTTAATATCAGTTCTACGATGGGCAATATAAACGATTATAATACGTATTTTACGCGTTACTAACGATGAATTACCAACACTACGTCTGCATCATATATTTCTTCAGTTCAGATAATCCGGTCATGTTTCGAATTTCTCCCAGCCCAGCGCGCTCGCGCCTGGATCGATAAATCTGGATCGAGGTCCAGAGCGACGGGTTCTTTACTGCTATGATGTATGTCTTGGCAAAAGTCTTGGCAAAATTGACTCTGGTGATATTAAAGTACGGTCGCAAAACCGTACTTAGGCCGAGATTAGCTGTCAGCCACCGAATGAGGTGCTGCACGCTAACTGGCTAATATGCATACTAAAGGGCGAATTCTGTCAATGACAGAATGACAAGTCGCAGGTGTGACTTCTACCTACTTTTGTAACGAGAGATCGTCCCGTTTCATCACCCCCATTTGAGGTAGCAGACACCGGTCTGCTTAAGATAATGCGCAAAAGAAAATAGAGACAAGAGGAGACTACAACTGCGGCTATCCGGGACGAAATGATAGCTGAACTTCAACGCCAACGGCTTCTCGAGCGTGCGCGCGCACGCTCCCACAGCGACGAGAGACTTCGACGCGAGCGAGGGCACACAACCCAAACGGCCTCGTGGCGCTCAAGCAGCGAAGATGGCGACGGAGAACAACTCGACAAACACCCGCGGGGGCATCCATATCGAATTGGCGCGCTGGGACCTTTACGACGTCAGCGGCGCGGTGAACCCCGCGCCAGAGAGCGAGATGCGCGAACTGTTCCGCCGCTTCCGCGCCTCGCGCGGCAAGCCAGTCACCGGAGCTCGCGAGGACTCGCTGCGGCTGTCGTGGAACGCCTTCATCCGCCGCTGGAACGTGGAGCCGGACTTCGCCGCTATCTTGAGACAGCGCGAGTCGTCGCGCAGTCGGTATGGCTTGGCCACCCTGCGCCAGGACCTCCACAACACGTGCTGGGACGAAGACCAATTCTGCTTCGTCAACGCGTTGGCGAGATGTCCGCACTGCGAGGCGTGCATGAGTCGTCCATCGATCGAAGATTGGAGAGGTGACGTCGGAGTTAATCCTCTTGGAGACGGGATCCGCCGTCTCATCGGCTGGTACGAGTGCGCGCTCGGCCAGGCTAGGCGCGCGGGCGCCGAAGTTGCGCCTGCACGTGCGGCGGGTCCGGTTGAGGCACCGCCGCGTCCGTCGGAGGCCGAGCCAGCGCGGCCTCATACGCAGTCACGATATCCGGAACGTCAAGACTCAAGCTGGACCGGGGCTCCCACGTATCCTCGCTGGGAGGGAAGCCGAGCCAGCGGACGCGATACTCGCGAGAGCGCGGGATGGAATTGGTACGGCGAAGAGCGCCGCTCCGACCCGGGGTGGGATCGCGATGCTCCACGAGGTGATCCACGATCCCGCGCTGGTTACCAGCGCTACCCTTCAGCGGCGGAGGACCGTCGCGTTGAAAGGCGCTCTTCCTGGGAGCCTCGTCGACGTCACGCCGACTCGCAGGCGGCACCGAACACTGTCGGGCCTCTTGGCATCTTATCGAATGATGTCGATGATGCGAACAGTCGTGCTCTGGACGCCGAGGAAGGAGCTGGGCGTCTCTGGGGTGAGGTCGCTCGTCAGGCGGAGCGACTTGCGAGGATCGAGGAGTCGCACAAGGCGTACAAGCGTCAGTTCGTGGAGATGCGCAAAGCCGTGGGCTGGGAGCCGGAGAAGCCGACGCCGAAGAAAGCGCGGACGGCTTCGCGCTACGCACCGGAGACGTCGGAGAAGGAGTCGGGAGAGGTGGAAGAGACGAAATCTGCTCCGTCGCCGTCGAGCGCTGCGACTCCTCGCTCGGGACTGTCGCCGGGTGATAACGCTTGAGTTGACCGACGTAGAACGTAGGGTGAAGTCGCATAGCTGTAGGGGTGTCGAGCGTGTAGGCGTCGCCGAGTGCAGCCACAATTCTGAATGGGCCAATGTAGTGACAAACTGGGAGCAAACCAGTTGCGCCCCTAAACTGGTTTGCTCCCAAGTTTGTCACGGCGTTTGCTGTAATGCCCGTGACCGAGAGTAGCACACGCTCACCAACCTTGAACGTCTCCAGGTTCTTCCGACCTTGCTTGTCCGCGTTCTCCTTTTGCTTATCGACGGCCATGGCAATGGCGTCGCGCACTCAGCGGACAATCGACTGCCGCTGCAGTAGGAAGTCCGGAAGCGCAGCGGCATCGTCCGCTGCTGGCAGCTCGTTGGGCTCGAAGTTCGCTACTGGGGACGCAGAGCCAGTCGCTGGGTCTCGAGGCACGGGAAACGACGTCGCTCGTGGCGGACCCGATGGATCTATCGGACCCGACAAATGAGTCAGCGCGTTGATGCTTGGGTCGTTACTTGAACCGAAGCCACTTGAGCCAAAGGTTTCCTTCGACGTCGCCATAGGCGGGTCTCTCCCACCAGACTTAGGATCACGCGCTGCTGTGGGAACCGCCACAGCGAGAGAAGCTGGAACGCGCGGATGGCGCGCATTGGTGACGTAGAATGGCGTCAATCCCGTTGATGCGTGCACTGAATTGTTCAGTGCAAACTCGACCAAGGGCAGAAACTCGCTCCATGTCGCGTACGAGGTGGCGTAACTGCGAAGCATGTCTTCGACCTCGCGGTTCACACGCTCGGTCTGGCCGTCAGTCTCTGGATGGGCGGCTGTAGACATACGCAGCCGCGTGCCGAGCAACTGGAAGAGGCGAGTCCAGAAGGCCGAGGTGAAGCGCGGGTCGCGGTCCGACACGATGTCGGACGGCAGACCGTGATGTCGGAACACGACGTCGACGAAGATCGCGGCGGACTCTTCCGCTGTCACAATAGCAGGGACCGGAGCAAGATGCACCATCTTGCTGAAGTGGTCGACGAACAGGAGGACGCCCGTGCGGTCTTGCGCGTCGGCTGGCAACCCAAAGATGAAGTCCACGCGGCAGCAGCTACAGGAAGGGGTCGCAGGGGAGCCAGCGACAGGGGTGCCGGTTTCACACGCTGGCACGCCTCACAGGAACGGACCCACTTACGGACACACTTGTGCATGTGGGGCCAGTAGAAGTCGCGTGACAACGCGACGTAGGTCTTCTCGCGGCCGAGATGGCCGTCACTCGGGGAGTCGTGGTACGCGTGGAGGAGCTGCGCGCGGATGTCGTCGTCGCATGTCACGACGACTCGAGGTGGATCCTCGCGATCGACACTGTGAGACAGCACTTCGCCGTCGAAGCTGTAGCGCGCGATAGACGCGCGCATAGGGGCCGTCAGTCGACGTAGCGCCTTGTCGGACGGGTCGCGGATGTAGTTGATGATGCCGGAGTAGAACGCGTCCGAGTCGTACGCGGCCGCAATCTGTTGTCGCAGCGAGCCGACAGCGCGCACCGAGACCGTGTTGATACCTGACTCAACACAAACCGCGCAATCTTCGTCGTCGTCCACATCGACCGCTGGAACTGACTCGAACGCGGGTCATAGTCAGGCCGCCGCGAGAGCGCGTCGGCGAGGATATTCGACTTGCCAGGCTTGTAATGTACAACGAAGTTGTACTCGGCGAAAAACGATAGCCACCGCGCCATGCGCAGTGACAGATGCGGGCTCTTCGTGGCCGTCCGCAGCGAGGCGTGATCCGTGTATAGAGCGAAAGTCTGTTCGCATCAGGAGGTAGACTCGGAACTTGATCAAGGCATAGCGCATGGCTAGAAACTCCTTGTCATGGACCGGGTAATTCCGCTCCGCAGGCTCCAGCTGTCGTGACTGGAAGCTCACGACGCGTTCACGACCCTCGTCGTCGAACTTTATCAGCCGATAGCGAAGTCGCTCGCATCGCACACTACGTGGAAGGCCTTGTCATGATTCGGGAGCGCCAGCACTGGTGCTGAAGCCATGCTCTTCTTGACGGCGTCGAACGCCGTCTGCTCCACCGAAGTCCAGGACCAATCAGCGTCCTTCTTGAGCAGCTGGGATAGGGGACGCACTATTGCCGCGAAGTTCTTCGTGTACTTGTGCAGATAGTTCGCAAATCCGAGCCACTGTCGGACTTCCTTGACGTTTCTGGGCACAGGCCAGGAACAGATCGATGAGATCTTCTCGGGTCAGCACGAACGCCAGTCTTGCTGACGTAGCAGCCGAGTACTGGAATCTTGGGTACGCCGAACACACACTTGCGCAGGTTCGCGTACAACTTGTTTGCACGCATCGTCTCGAAGACACGCCGGAGCTGATCGACGTGGACGTCGATGGCAGAGCGACCTGGCTCTGCCTTGCTGTGTACGAAGATGTCGTCAAAATAGCTTGGAGCGAAGTCTCGAAGCGGCCGGAGAACCTGCGATACCATCCGATTGAAGGTGACAGGGGCGTTCTTCAGCCCTTGCAGCATGACCAGCCATTCCCACAGCATGCCGCTTGGCGTGCTCACAGCTGTGAGGGGCACGTCGCCCTCACGCATCAGGGTCTGATAGAAGCCATCGGTCAGGTCGATGGCGCTGTAAACCTCGCTGCCTTCCATCGAGTCGAGGATGATGTCTTTTCGCGGGATCGGCGTCTGGGCTGGAATCGTTGCGTCGTTCAGCTTGTTGAAGGCGTGGACGTCCGCCACCCCCATGTGGCCTTCTTCACACAGAAGGTCGGACTCGAGTGCGGGAGATGCTCTCCCGCACGTGTCCAGCTTGACGTCGGCCTTCGAAGAAGTCATCAATAGCCTGCACCTGATCCCGAGGAAGCGGCCAGTGCCGCGTCACGCAGTACTTCGCACCGGGCACGAGGTCGATCTCGTGTCGCACGCCGCGGTCGGCGGGGAGCGTAGCCGGAGATCTTGCCGGGAACACGTCCTCGTACGCGCGCGCCAGGGCGTAGACGGGGTTGCCCGAGGCCCGCAGCGCCTCCCAGGATTGGGAAGCGAAGCGCTCTTCGCGTGCTGACTTGGCTTCAGCACCTTCAGGCCGTTCGTGTTTACCCGGCGTGTCGCCGACAGAAGAGGCGACGGCATTGACCGTGGCATCAGGCGGTGCATCGTCGGATGTACCTTCGGCTGTGAGAACGCAAATCTGCTCGATCTCACCGCGTTTGAGATCCTTCAGGAACCGCTTCCAGGACATGCTTGGCAGCTTGGTGAGCGCCGCAGCAGCCTTGGGCGGATTCGCAACGCGGAGTTGACGCGGTAGTACTCGGTGCCCGAGTTCTCAATGACGTTGAGCACATCAACGTCGAGTTCTTCGTCTTCATTGTCTGAAGCGTGATTGGGACGGGGACCGAGACGGCCGCGCCAGTTCTTCTGCGTGCGCCGTTTCGTCTTCACCTGTTGTGGGGAACGCTGTCCGTCCACGACGTCCGCATGCGGGAGCCGCTGCTCAACCGCCTCGTTCGCACGCGGGAGCCGCTGCTCGATCGCGATGTTCTCGTGCGAGAGCCTCTGCTCGATCGCGCTGTTCTCGTGCGAGAGCCCCTGCTCGATGGCGATATTCTCGTGCGGGAGCCGCTGCTCATCCGCTATTCTCGGGTCCAGCTGCCTCTGCAAGCTGGAGTCGGCGCACATGACGTTGTTACACGCCGCGCACGAAGGGTCATCGCTCTCTTCGTGCACCGCGAGTGTCGTGGAGTCGGGATCCATGACGGCCACGTGCGGCAAAGGGTTGTCCAAAGGGTTGTCCGTGGTCGACGACCGGAGAAATGCAAGCACCCCGTCGACGTCGATGTCGCGAGGTCGGACCGTGCGGTTCAGCCAGTCGACGTCCGGCTGATGCCGTGACAGCCACGGCATCCCGACGACGCAGTCGAAGGACCCGCTTGGGCCGGTCCTTCGACTACGTCGATGACGAGGCAACCATCATCCCCGTAGAAGTCGTCAAAGGCGTATGCGAGCTGTACGCTGCGTCGCGGCAGCTGCCGCGGCTTGCCGTCAGCGTACTTGACGACCATTGAGCGGGGACCTTCGCGGACTTGCAGATCTCACGGGAGTGCCGATTGACGTTCGTCGCGAACGACGTTGTTCGTCGCGCCTGAATCCAGCAAGGCGCGGATGGGACGCTGCGCCCGACACGTGGAGGCTGAGGACGATCAGTCTCTTGTCGCTGCTGGATGTGGTGGCGTTTAGCTGTGCGTATAGCACAGCGGGGCTGGGAGGTGGTACCGCCACCATGGAACTCAAGACCTCCGAACGCCCAGTAGGGCGCCCCGCGCCTACTGGTCGTCTCCGTTTTGTTACTGTCCGGGGAAGACAGAGCCGTCGGTGGCATCGACGGCGGCGAGCACGAGGGCCGATGGCCAGACTTGCGGCAACGGATGCAGAGCATCTCTCGTTGTCCGCCGGAGCTGCCTCGGCCCCAGCCGCGGCTCTGGAACGGGACATAACGACGCGTCGGACTCGACTCGATCGCGTCGATCTCCATCGGCACTGCTTCGTTGGTGTCTTGCACCCTCATCGACGGGAACGCACGGGAGGCTGTGATGTTGTAGTCTTCACGGAGTGCAGTTGCAAAGGCCTCTTCCAGCGAGGCGGCGGGTTTTCGAGTCCGATAGAAACGCTGGTAGCCAGCGTTCATACCATTTACGAAGACATGAACTTGCGTCGTCATGTCGATCGGGTTGTCGACGATGCACGACACCAAGTGGCGCGCAAGCTGGATGTAGTCTCTCATCGGCAGCTTGCCCTGCTTCAAGTTCAGGAAGGCCGTCCGCTGTTGAACCTCATCTTGAGGCGGCTCGAACGCGAGCCGCAGGTCATCCTTGACCTCGTCCATCGTCATGAAACATGACGGATCAGCGACGCGACGTCCGAGCGCCCATTCTTTGGCCTTGCCTGCCAACTTGGACACCAGGAAGTTGGTTCGGGCGAACTCCGTCGTAAGCTGTCGCGCAGCGACAGCCATGTCGATTTCACAGAACCAACGATTCAGCACCATTCGCTTGGCGCCTTCGCCGTTGTAGCTCGAGACATCGAGCTTGACGATGGCGGCCTTGTTCGTCTTAGGCTGCGCGGGAGTTAGCGCCTGCCGACGTGCGTTGGCAAGCTCGCGCGCCATGAACGCTTGCGCTGCAAGGCGATATTGTTGTTCCGTCCCCGTGGACAGCAGTGCTGTGATCACTGCTTCGCTGGAGACTTGAGAGAGGCGGTGAAGCCCTCCCACTCGAATTGTGTCAGGTGGGGGAACTGCCCGTGTTCCAGTAGCTCACCCGATGTACCTTCGATTGTGGACGCGCTCATCGTTCGTGGTCGTTGGAAGGACTAAGAAGTGCTACCAGGTGTAATGGGGCCAAATGCTACCGATACATAAGCTTTCGCTAAGTTGTGAGGAAGCAATGTCTTGGGCTTTGGGCCAAGACACGTGGAATTATAGGCAAAATTGACTCTGCGTGATATTAAAGTACGGTCGCAAAACCGTACTTAGGCCGAGATTAGCTGTCAGCCACCAAATGAGGTGCTGCACGCTAACTGGCTAATATGCATACTAAAGGGCGAATTCTGTCAATGACAGAATGCCATGTCACAGGTGTGACTTCTACCTACTTTTGTAACGGGAGATCGTCGCGTTACAATAACAGTGAGCTGAAAGAGCTCCTGGTTCAGATCCTAGATATCATCGCCTCTTGCGTCCCCGCGACGGTCTCAAACGGCGGCGGAGTCTCGTTGGAGTCCTCCGATTCCTTGACAACATTCCAGTCTCCCGGGAACTCGAACTTCTTGCGCTTGCACCCCATGACATGGATGGAGTAATGAGCACATGCGATCGATCTCGCAGGACGCCAGGCATGTTCCAAGGAGCCACACAAAAACCATCGTGCCAACGACTTGAGTACTTGCTTTTGTATGGAACAGTGCAAATCATTTGATGACGGCGTACTTCTTGTACATTCTTCTGCAGACCGCTGGCGTAAGTCTCTGAACTGCGGTTCGAATGCTTGCGTGCAGCGCGTCCACTGTCCTTGGACCGATTTGGTTTACATGTTTGCGAATTAAGCTGAAACAGAGCTCGACGGGATTCAGCTGTGGAGAGTACGGCGGGAGATATGTCAGCGTCATCTTCTTGCCGTCCGCTAGCTGTGAAATGGAAGTCAGATCCTGCTTCTGGGGGACATGTGACGTGTGGACATGTGACGTGTGGTGCGTAGCGCAGTTGTCCAATAGCACGTTGGGGTACCCTTTCAGACCGCCCAGGAACTCGTGAAAACGAGGGAAGTTGACGGAGCCTTGCATTAATCGTTAGTTTATCACGCCATTTGGCGCCGTAGCGAGGATGAGCGAGTGCATGCGTCCTCGACTGTTAGGTTGTTTCACAACGGGCGCCCCCGCTTACTTTAGGCGTGTTTGCGAGAATGGTTGAGGAAGAAAGCGGCTTCGTCCACCGCGATCCAGGATATGCTAGAGTCGCGAGGAAAGCCTCCTGCCGGGCGGTGATGATGGAGGATCCGCCCTATTGTTCGGTCACAGACGTTGATTGCATGCGTTCGGGCTACGTAGGCAACTCCGTCGTGCAGCCGACTGGTGTGTGTAGCGCGGAAGAAATCCAGCACAGCGATGTCTTGTTCTTGTGATATATTACGCTGATAAGATCGGTTGAGGGGTTATTTTGTAGCGACGCTCCTTTCAGCCATCTTTAACTGTCCGAACGCAGACAGCAAGTGCCTGGGCGATCTCGCGGATTGTTCTTCCCATAGCACGCAAACGAGTACAGAAATATCACTCAGCTTGAGTTTTCTTTTGCAAAACTATAATATTACGGTTGGCACTGATAATGTCACTATTTCGTAAAAACCCTGTTACGCGTAATTACGTAATTTTGTAAATAGTATTCGTTGACCCAGCGCTGTCATGACGCTTTTCATCTTTGCCTGCTCAAGTCAAGACCGAATGGCGTCTGCCACTAGATGGGAAAAAGCGCGTCGCCGGAAGAAGACATGGCGCGGCTTGGACGACTAGAGCAAGAGCGACGGCGAGCAAGGGTCACGAAGCATAGTCAGAGCCTGGAAAGAGCGACAACCCTTGCTCCTCTGACGTCTTGGCACGGACCAGGCGGAGGAAGAAGACGCCAGCAGCGTCGATGGAGAGGTTCCGTTTCCGGATCATGGATAGGTCTGAGGCTCTCCCAAATAAGTACCAAAGGAGACAGATTAAAAGCGCATCTTGATAATCACTTGCAGAACATGCATTCGTACACAAATACACTAGCAATTTTTTCAATTCAGTATTTGTGCATGGTTGTGCTTTCGATACGAAACCACCACCATCTCGTTTCAAACAAAAATTATCGAGTGTTTTCCCCATTTTGAGCAGACGCGTTTCGAGCGACGCTCGGTGCTGTGGAAATTGGTCTAGAAGCCAAATCTTTGCTTGGCGGTAGTACTGTATTGCAGTCTTACGAGCTAGCAATTTGCCCTTCTTTCCCTCACCAAATGCAAGATGCATCCCAAACTTATCCATGACACACACAAAACTCTTACCGCTCTCATCTTCCTCAATACATTTTCATATATACTCCTCGTCAACTTCCTCGCCTTTTAGGAACTTGTAAAACGCTGCAACGGCAGTTGCCTTGGCGCGTAGTGTATTTCCAGGCTGTAGCCCTCCAAACCCATCCCAAAGGTCCGATAAAGCAAAATATGAAAGTGATAAGTCTATTACTTGTCAATTGAATGAGCATACATATATTTTACGCTTTGATCGGACTTGATACTTCTGATCGACTGTTTTAGATGTCTCGCCTACCCCTTTGTGATATGATTAGTTAAAATTGGAAGTTATAGCCGATGTCATTGGATTAAATGCTCGTCTATCCTCTGATTGGCCGGAGTAAGCCATACAAAATTGAAGTATGGCCCGATAAACCAACATATTCATCCATAACCTACCTGAAACGTCGCGCATTAAAAGTTTAATCGGGGAATTGTTTGGTGATACCACTTTTGGTCTCATCAAACAATTCGAATGCGACTCGTAAGTAGCAACGTGAATAAAGACACGACTGAACTCCACTATACCCAAAGGTCGCGTCCCAGCAACCAGTTTGATGCGCATTAAAGCAATCCGTAATTTAAATAAATTACCGATTAAAAACGATCAAACTTTTTAGGTAGGTAACGGAAGGCACCCAGTGACCAATTCTTTCTTTTAATAGGGGTTATGACAGGCACCCAGTTTGAGGTCTATTTTCATAATATGGGTAATGTAAGCACAGTCACTTCATCTCTGTATGCATACTAACAATATTCAGTCGATGCTGCTACAGATATACGTTATTGTGCCAACAGGCAGAACCCAATAATGCTTCAGCTTTAAGAACGATAGCATATGTCTACAATATACCAAATTCCAGTGCTCGGACATTATAATACGTTATTTTTCAAATTGTTAAGAAAATCAAAAGAATCGTAAGGTGGACAGAGTCATCAATAATAAAAGAATGGAGAATGCATATTGTATTCTCGTCGTACGAACTCAACTACTGACCAACTACGTCGTCGTCAATAGATGCCGCATCGCGCCGCCTGTCGTTCCATTCGACGCCGAGTCAGCCCAAGGACAATGGGCTGGATCTTCTTGGAGAAATCAACGTCGAGGACTCGACTCGGCGCCCAGCCGCACTGGTGGGTGACTACGAGGAAAAAGCCGCTGTGCCAGAAGCTTCCAAGGTTTCTTCGTCGCGTGGCCAGAAAAACCCCGTTTGCGGTACGGTGGCAAGTCACCCTCTCGGTCAGCGACAACAACTATGGACGCTAGGCGCCACTGGTGTTGTTGCGGGCGGTGGAGACTGTAGCCGAAATCTGTTAAAGACTTCGATTTTGCCATGGCTTTGCGGATACAACCACTTGATGGGTGGCTGGCTACGTCTTCAGAGATATCCGCCTGTACGACATAACTATGGTGATCCGAGTAGTGCTGAAGAAGAAGTACGAGCACTGTCGCGAACTGTTTTTCATCGACCTTATTCCAGAAGAGATTCTTCTGCTCACGAGCAGCAAGCAACGACCAGAAGCGTTGAGTGAGGCGTGATACGGGTTTGTCAAGGCGGTTCTCGAGGACTTCGAAGATTTGGTTCAGAAGATCAAAACGAAGAAAGAGAAGTACTTCGCCAATACAGCGGAGGGTGCCAAGATAAAGACGCACCTGCTCCACGCACCCGAAAGTAAACCGCTTGACTCTTTGGGGGAGCATATCTGGAAGTGAGAGGCTCCCCACTCCCCAAAAGCCGCGTATTTCGCGTCCGAATTCGAATTACGACCACTCAGTTTTTTTATCTCTTCAAACATTCTATATGGGGGTAACATTTGATACCGTAGTAAAACCAAGCCAGTATTTTGATGAAGTTGCTCGAATTGCGACCACTCAGTTTGTTTTCTCTTCAAACATTCTATATGGGGTAACATCTGATACCATAGTAAAACCAAACCAGTATTTTAATGAAGTTGCTCAATGAGGGGTGCATAAACGAAAATCTGATTAAAAATAGGTGTTTGGTCGCGCCAAATACTCGTTTACCAAAACTCCCCAGTTTGGTCTGGTCGTTTTATGAGGATTAATGCGCCCTAACTCAGTAGTGGTTGCCTGCCATAACTATCATTAAATTTTTTGGTGACTCTTCGTTTTCTCAACTTGTTATCGGGCTTTTATCAATTTCTGCTCGCATAAAAAAACAGGCTATTAAAAGTACGTCCGTAACCGTGATAAACTCTTTGATCTGATCGGTAGGGAGTGTCCGTATCATTTGAAGTTTGTATGAGGGGTCAAAACCCGACATATGCTAATTGGACAACATTTGATTTTTTTGTCTATATCAAAAGATTGCTAGAGGCGCGACGGCCCCCATCTTGTAACTTCAACACTGTCGAATAAGCAAAGATCCAGAGAACCCCCTCCATCTCCATCGGTCATTCTTCGTGTCGTGGCCGCCAGGAGCTATGGCCCAAGGCGCCAAGCGTCTTCTGACAGCGTATGCAGTCTCTAGGACCCGATCTCGGGCCGCGAAGACTCTCCGTGACATCCGGCGTCGGCTTTAGAGGAGTTAATGCGTGTCGAGCACGCGCGCATCGTAAGGATACGACACTACCAGAGCGTCGATTGCATCCCAAAGCCAGAAGTCGCTCCCTGGATGTACATCTGGCACTTAGGCTCAAACGAAAACTTTCTAAAGGTTACGTGTCTTTGTCGGTGAGTTGATGTTGTATTAATGCTTACGCTGGTTCTAACACACTGTGTTTCCATTCTACCTATTCTCTGTTCTACCAGTGTCACGTTCAACACTTTGCTCGATCGTTTCACTCAGTTCTATACAATACCAAGCTTCAACCCGCTTGGAGGTCGCCCCCGAAGCTGAGGAACCACCATCAAGTGATCGGCTTTTTACAGGCCTTCTACGTAGGGTCTATGGGCAGAAGGACTTAACCCGAGAGTTCGGACTGCCCCATTCGACCCTCAGCCGCATTTTTAAAGCCGCAGAGGAGGCCCTCCGCGCTGCTTTTCGAGAGTATTCACCAGCGAGGATAGTGTGGCCCTCGCTCGCTCGGCAGAAGGCGCTCGCCCATCTCACAGCCCTAAGACAGCCTTTGCTTCCCTTTTCATGGGGGTTTATAGACGGGAAGAATTTCCGCGTACGTGAAATTGTTATCATTGTGCAAACATCTTCTTTTTACTAACGGACTAATTTGTACATGTATGCTGCTATTGCTGCTGTTTAGGTGCAAGAGCCCTCTAACGTTGACATTCAAAATGCCCATTATAATGGTTAGCTACATGATGTCTTCGTGACTGGCACACTTTGTTTCTGAGCCGACGGGTTGATTGTGTGGTGGAAGCACAATTGCCCGGGCTCCTGGAACGATAGTGATATCAGTTTTGCCTTTAGAGAGGCTCTCTCTGACCCCGGCTCAATGCCGATCCGCGTTACGGAGTCGTCGCGGATAGTGCTTTCCCTGCGCGGACGAGATGTTGGGCCGGATATTAACGCCTTTAAAAAGGGCGACTTGTCAAGGCTGGTGCCTTCGGTTTCTCGCGCTATCACTTACGTGCGCCAAGCCGCGGAGTGGGGCATGGGGTCGATCGATAAAGTGTATCGCCGCCTCTTGCACCCACTCCCTTCGGCATCGAGAGGCGTAAGTTGCGGTTAGACAACATATTCAGGCTAGCAAACTTTCGTGTACGGACTGTCGAGATCAGTCAGATCCGAACAACATGGAGATATTGTAGGGAAGACAACAAATAAACTTGTTTTTCGTTAAACTGTTGCGTTACTTGGCCCTCTGGTCGTGTTCCGGTCCTACTTCTCGCTCAAGTTCGCCAACATGAGCATCATTTGCTCATGACGCTGCCTGGCCTCCGCGCGGTCCAGCGTCAGCCTTTCCTCATAGCGGCGTTTCTTTTCGTCTCTCTCCAGCTCTTGTTGCGCTTCTTTAGCGGCCTCGACACGGCGAAGCTCTTCTCTGGCCTCCCGGGCTGCAGTGATCTCCTGCAAGGACCTCTCCGCGGATGCCCGCGCCTCCTCGGCTCGAACCTGTTCTCTCTCCTTCGCTCACGCTTCTCTGCTTGAATTCTCTCCTCGCACTCTGCATGTCGTCGCCTCTCTTCTTGCTCAGCATGACGGTCTCTCTCTTTCTGGAAGAGCAGCAACATCCCCATGGTGTCGCCGCCCACCTTCGCCTGCTTGTCCTCCGCCTCTACGATTTCCTTCTGGATGTCATCCAGGTGCTGTTTTGCTTTCACTCGCCTGTTCTTAGCAAACATGACGTTGGCGGGGATCCGTCGCTGCGCACGCCTTCGGGTGTGGCTCTTTTCCCATTTGCGTTCAATATTCCGGAGGTCATCGAGTCAAAATTATCACGAAAGACCCTGAGGTCTTGCCCGCCCAACCTGTTGCTCGCGACGCTCAGGATCCTATTGGCTTCTGTCACACTTGCGTCGTCAGAGGCGCGCTCAGGTTTGCGCTGTAGTTCCGGCCCATCCGGAGATGCCACGGTCGGCACCGGTTCGCGTCTACTGCCTCTGGGTCGTCCAGACCCGCGTGATGCTGTAGGGGGTTCGGTTGTGGGATATCTCCTGTATTTGTTGCGCGGCCGGCGCGTGTAGTAGAGCGTCTCATTGCTGGCTGGAGCTCAGAGCGGACGCGAGTTTGTCCGACGGAGCGTGAGGTAGCAGTAGTGGCTTCGCTCTCCGGACCCTCTGTCTCTGCAGCGTCTGGCGGCGAGTCTTGGTCTTGGGAGTCGGCCGGCGCTGCCTCTTTCTCCTCCCATGTCGGATATGTTGTAGAGCGACGCCAAGGCCACGTCAATAGGACCCTGGTCGGTCAGTATGGTCCCGCTGGTTCTAGCGGGAATACTGTCCTGCGAGTCTTCGTGGGCACCTGCCTGTCTTTGGTGGATCTCGGTGGTCTGGCCGTGTTCCTCCTCGCCTGTGGAGACTTGATCAGCTGCTTCTTCTCCCCAAGCATTCTCGTCGTCCGTCTCCTGCTCGGGTTCTGCATAAGCAGACCTCGCCACGATCGCAGCCCCCTCTAGTTCGGGGTCGTCTTCGCCGCGATTGAGCGGTGTGGACCCCTCCTTCAGCCTCGATTCTCATCTGCGCCTCCTTGGCCATGATCACGGGCCGGAGGCGGGCGGGGACTTCCCGTCGGCTTCTTGGATATGTACAAACTCTTGAATTTCCTGCGCAGGGAGTCGAGATCGCGCTCCGGCAAGCCTCTCGACCGGTTCAGGTTATACTTAGTGACGACCTGCTCCCACTGGTTTCTGCCTATCGGTGTGAACTCGTCCACGATGGCGCACGAGAGGATATGGTCTTGGGGGTGTAGTTTTGATAACCTTGTCGACGTCCTGTCTGTATATAAATCAACACACGGTAACTATAAGTTGATAAGGTGCAATAGTTCACGATTGAAACGCACCCCGCTCATTTTCGGTGGCTTGAGCCCTCGTGTCGTTCTGGTTGGGGGCGTTCGGGCGACCTTTGGGTCCTCGCGGGCTTCTCCGTCGGCGTCGTCGTCTTCGCGGGATTTTCGTGCGTCTGCGAGGGCTTTTGCGGGGTCTGCGCGAACTTCCTCTGCTCCGCGGGCGTCTGCTCTGTCGTATTTGGGGGTGGGGGTCTTCTTCTGCGACCTCGCGGGCTTCTGCGACTGCACGGGCTTCTGCCACTGCACGGGCTTCGAATGCTTCACGGGCGTCTCCTGGTGGGCGGGTGCTGCTGCAGGGCGGCGTCTGCGCGGTGGAGGGCTCCCTTCGCGTCTGCAGGTTCTCCTGCTGTGCGGTCTTCTTCGCTGTCTCCGGCGGCGGCGGGCTCTCTTCGCTTGTGCAGGCTTCCTTTGCTGCGAGGTCTTCCGCGCGGGCTTCTTCTCTGTCTGCTGCGGCGTCTGCGTGGATGTCGACTGCGGCGGTGACGCAGGACTTTGGAGTCCAGCTCGGGCAACGGCGAGAAGATTTGTGAAGCAAATCGAAAAATCACTAAGTGCAAGAAAAATATCTTAATTACATTATTGAAAATTCCAAGTTCTGATAGTTTAAGTACGGTGCAAACATCTTCTATTCACTATAGTCAACTGCACCTTCGACAACTACTCTGTCTACGACTGCTGTAACTCCAAGCGGGAGCGTGCTTGTCTGCGACTGCGTTGTCGTCTGCGACTCTGGGGCTTCTGCGTGATCTTATTCGGGCTCGCGGGCTCCTGAGGCTCTATGGACTTCTTCTGCGACTCTGTGGCATTATTCTGCAGCAGCTTCACGGGCTTATTCGGCTATGCTGCCATCCGAATTGTGCTCTGGGGGCGTCCTCTGCGGCAGCACCGCTCTGCGGGCGCCAACTGCGGCTCCATGACGTCGTCTACGGCGGCACGGTACTCTTTGGCGCTCCGTGAGTCCCCTTTGGCTGTGCGGGCGCCCCTCGGGTCATCTTCGGCTCTGCGGGTGACCTGTCCGGCTGTGCCAACGTCCTCTCTGCGCTGCGGGCGTCCAAATCGGCTGTGCGGCCCTCTTCGGCCATGTGGACACCAACTGCGGCTCTGCACGCCTCTGTGAGGTCTCCTTCTCTCCTGCCTCCTGCTATCGTCGCCTGCGACCACCCGGGCTGCTGTGGCTGCGCAGTCATCAACGTCTGCATCTGCTCGGCTGGCGTCTGCGGCGGCGTCAGCGCAAGACACGAGAGCCCCCCACACACACACACACAACTAACGGCATGAAGAAAATTAAGTAGAATCTAAAATTCGCTAAGTGTCAAGCAAAAATCTTGATTTCAGTATTGAAAATTGCAAAATCAAATCGTTTAAGTACGGTGCAAACAACTTATATTCACTATAGACAACTGCAAATTCAGTTTCTTACGCACGCTACGTATCACCGCAGCACCACCTTCGTCCTTGGTCCTCTTTCTACCACGAGAGCTCCGACACCTCCTTCTTGTCCTCACGGTATTTTTCGTATTCACTGTCGTCGTAGTGCAGGTGCTGGATGTCGCGATGTTGGCATCCAATCCACTTGCATCTGCAAAGGAACCACAGGTTAGATCCGTAGCTCACCGTGACCTCCTTGCCGGCGGAGATGTCTCGAATTGATACGGCCACCACCGTCAACTGCTTGCCCACCTGCACTTCGGGGAACCGAGCCGACGGGTTACACGAGTGGTTGAAGAACCTCGCCATCCCGCCATGCTCGCGCGCGTCGATGCCGAGGTGTCGTCTGCCGGAAGATCGCGTCTTGATATGCATGCGGTACCCGTCGTTTAGGGGCCCATTCTACAGGGAGGACCGAACAGGTCAATAACACCGACGCACTGGCCCAACACCTCCCCAGCCGCAACGAAAGCTGTCGCTACGACTCCGCGCCGCCCCAACGTGCTGTTTCGTGCTAGAAGCAGCGAGTGGCTCTTATGCAGCCCGTTCCCGCAGAAGCCGACGAAAGGACAGTTTGACTCGCAACAAAAGCGCGACTCTCGCGCGTTCAGGCAGGTGGCCACGTTGCACCGGTACTCGCATCCACACCCCGCGCCTTCGCGGACCCCACGCTGACGAACGGAAACTTCCAACCACGAGGGTTGCGTTGTTCGGGAATGAGCTCGACCTCGCTCGGCCATGGCTCCGGCACCCACTACTCCGGCTCCGTAGTTACTGCCACAGACGGTGACTGCAATGTCGCGGCTTGAGTAGGTGTAGTGTCTTGAACATCACGAGCTGCAACCAACTTCTTGCCGTCTCTGCGTTTCCCCACCACTTTGGCAATAGTCGATTCGTCTTGGTTCGTATCTGTTGGGCTTGCCGGAGACGCGATGCGACCCTCGTTGGGATTCACATTCTCTTGGTCATCTATAGAGTGTCGTAACCTTCGGACCAATGGGTGGCTTAATATATACCCCGGCGGAGTCCGATGGTGACGAGCCGATGCCGGAGAAGGGCGAGGAGTTGCCGCCGCAATGGAGGAAATGACCGACTCCTGGGAACAGAGCCATGGCGCTATGGTGGAGGCCTCGAAATCATCTGATTCAGCGGGTGCCGAGGTCTCCTGAGACCACGGAGGGACGATGGTGGTCTGCGTCGACCACGCAGCGGACCGACTTAAGATGCGCGATGTGGGCGACCACTCACCCGGCAGGTTCTGGTCGCGCGACGTGGGCGACAGGTTATCGGCGGGAGGCGTGGCACCTTCAATGTTGTTGTCTTGCCACGAGACCTCGAGGTTTTTATCATGAGGAGAGGGTCCTTCCATGTGCTTGTCATGAGGCGAGACGTCATGGTTCATATCGTGGGGCCACGCATATTTACGATTCTTGTCCTACATGGCGTCTTTATTCTTGACGGGTGACGTGGGTGACCGGCTGCCGCACGACACGGGCGACTGGTCCTTGCCCTGCGACGATGACGGCGACCAAATGGCCAGTATCGACGAGTCTGAGGCGTTTGCCTCGTCCACGAACGAGCCGTCCAAAAGGGAGATCACGCCCGGCGTCGTTTCCGGCGAATGCAGTTGGCTAGGCGGCGCCAACTTGAAATCCGAAAGGCTATCGATTTGGATAGTGGCACAGTCCACAAGAAGCGGGTGACGGACTACCGGCCCTGAACGAAGCCTCGAACAGGGACCGGTAGCAGAAGTAAACGTCTTCACCGCTCCAATGAACTCCTGCGGCGATATTCAGGGCTGCCGACCGAACGGCGGTTCTTCAAAAGCGAGCCCGTCATGTATCTGTACAAAAAAAACAAGTTAGATAGTGACAGAAGACCAGACATACATACAACGCACCTAGACTAAGAAACAGCGGTCCGTAGTAAACATATCACCAACAAGCAACATCCGTTAATATCTCATGAGCTCTTAAAACGTCCTAGTCAAGTGGCCTTACCTGCAGCGAGCTTTCTTGGCGGGAGCGGCGGCTTCTGCAAGTCGTCGGAGAGCTTCTTGGCGGCGGCTTCTGGGGCGTCTGCGCGGGCTTCGGGTGGCATGTACAGCATTAGAAACAAAGGAGGAAACGTTAGAGCTGCAAGCCGCGACTCGCAGAGATGGCGCAGGCACCCGACGACGATCACGTTACTGCTTGGGGGAGCAAGCGGATCTTGGAGTGAGAAACTCCCGCAAAACGCGCGCGAAAAACTGAATTCGAAGTGCGCCTACTAAAGATCGTTCTCTCTTCAAATTTTCTATATAGGGGAGAATTTGATAACATAGTAAAACCAAGTCAGTGGTTTTGTCAAGTTGCTCAATATAGGGATTGATAATCGGATAAAACCTGATAAAAGCAATTGTTTGGTTCCGGCAAATTCTCGTTTACCAAAAACTCCATTTTTATCAAGTCGTTTTATCAGGCTTAATGTGCCCTACCCCTAATGACCAAACAAATTTATGATAGTTATGGCAGGCAATCAGTTGGTGCCTTCCATAACCTCACCCAGATTTTTGGTCGAGGTTTTTAATGACTTCGTTTATGACCCGTTTGACAAGTTTAATTTCCCGGAGTACTGATAGGTCGAAACCGGCCATCCAAAACCCATCTAAACCCGATCTGCGACCCTTCGATTATGTCACATTGAAGTTGCGTATATTTGAAGTTAGTATACTACGCGATCTTGGTCATTCTTGGCCTGGACAAAATATGGAAGCAGTCAGTACCTCGTCCGCGACCTTTGGGCCTTCAGACCTCCTTACCTGTCCACGCTGAGATCCTCCCCCTCCGCGAAGAAGACCCAAGCCCATGGACCCGACGGCACTTCTCCTCGCTGAACACGAGGCCTCCCGTCGAAGGCGTCGATAGCAACTGGCGCTCAAGCGCTTTCGACGCCGCCTGAACGAGGAGATTATCCGCGAAGAAGGCGACTTATGGTGCGAATGAGGCACTATATGACCCTGGACTGTCTGAAGGACCCGTCCAGGGCCGACTGGATGGACGTCTATGAACGGGGACGGCCAAAAACTTCCTGACCACTACAAGGCTCCACCGGTATAAGTTGGTATAGATTTGTTATCATTAATTCCTATTTTCGCTAACCTAGTGTGATTCGTGTTATACAGAGAAGCCTTCAACGAGTTGCTTGCCCGCTTTATCCAATTTTACCACATACCCCGATATCAACCGCGGGGAGGGAGGCCACGGAAGCTCCGGAGCCACCACCAGGTTCTGGGGCTTCTGCTGACCTTATATGTTGGGTCAATGCAGCGGACTAGTTTGTGTAAGGAATTCGGGGTTCCCCGTCCACACAGGCCAGAGATCTCAACGAGGCCGAGGACGCCATGAACACAGCCTTGCAAGATTTCAGGCCGGCCCGTATCGCGTGGCCGTCGGTAGAACGACAAAAACAGCTCGCCCGTCTTGTGGCTCGCAGAGAGCCGCTGGTCAGGTTTATATGGGGGTTCTTGGACGGCAAGAATTACCAGGTACGTGCTCAATGGTTCGTAAAAGAAGGTGTTTATTAACATTGGTGCTATCTGTTTCTGTCTTCCTTGTAGATCCAGCAACCTTCGGACGTCAACGTCCAAAACGCTCACTATAATGGCTGGCCCCACGGTTTTTTGTTACCGGGACGTTGTGCTACAGCGCCGATGGGCTGTTGGTGTAGGCCAAGCACAACTGTTCCGGTAGCTAGAACGACGGAGATACGAGTTTGGAATTCGCAGGCGGCTGCAGGACCCAGTGTTAAACCCTGATGGTCGATATGGTGTGGTGGCGGATTCTGCATTTCCGTGCGGCAGTGACATGACCAGCCGGATCATGACGCCCCTGAAGGAGGGCGATTTGGGCCGGCTGTTGCCCTCCGTCAGACCAGCCGCCAGCGCCATGTCTGCAGCTATTACGCGCATTCGGCAATCAGCGGAGTGGGGCATGGGCCAGACCGAGAAGGTCTACCACCGCCTTCTGTTGCCACTACCTTTCGACGTCCAGAAACGGCAACGCCGTCTAGATAACCTCTTTCGGCTGTCTAACTTCCGTGTACGCACAGTAGGAATTAGCCAGATAAGGACTATGCATTATCATCGCAAATAAGACAACATGTAAACGTTTCCTTTTTATTTGGGTTACTTGGTGCATGTCATGATTGAGTTCCTACTGCTCTCCTACCAGTTCCTACTGCCTGTTGTTTCCGGGGCGCTGCATGGCGGCGATGAGGAGCATCATCTGCTCGTGACGCTCTCGCGCCTCCGCACGGTCTCGTTCGAGCCGTTCTTCATAGAAGAGGCGGGATTCAGCTGCAGCCGCGGCGTCCTTGCGAGCTTGCTCCTCTCGAGTAGCCCTAGCCAGCTCCAATTCTTGAAGACGTCGTCCTTCAGCGGCAGCAGCTTCTTCACGATGCATCCTCTCGCGGGCGTCTCGGTCTTCTCTGCGGCGGCGGTCTTCGGTTTATTGGCGGCGATCAGCATCCTCTCGCATCAGCTGTAGGACCTTCATCATCTCAGACCGCCACTGGCCTGCTTCTGTTTAGCTTCATCTAGCTCCTTGCGCATTTGGTCCAATCTCGTCTTGACACGGGCCCTCTTGTTGGCCGTGTACGTGGATCCCGTACTGGAGATGTCCCCAGGGTCTCGTTTGCCGCCCCCATCGCCCCTTGCCCGACAGCTCCTCGAAGTTGTCGCGCATCACGCGTAGATCACTTCCTCTTAGACGACTGCTGCTTGGACTCTTCTTGGCATGCACTAACCCCTCACGAGCATCAGCTGCCGCCTTGGCGGCGTCGCGAGCCAGCGCACGTCCATCCGGCGACGAAAACGTTGGTCGAGCAGGCGGCGACTCCCTTCGGTCTTACGGCAGTCTTGGCTTTGCTTGTACTCGATCCCGGGTCTTCGCAGACTCCAGACTCTGCGGAAGTGGACTTCCCTTGTGGTTGGGGCGTGTCTTGGACCCCCGTGTTGCTCAGCCGACGGCCATATTCTCCTAGCGAGGAAGCCCCTCGCGCACAATCTGGCGTGTTTCCTGAGAAGTACCCACTGGCTTGTTGCCCCCTCTCGTGCGGTGCCCCCCTTCATCCATGGTCGGAGTAGACCTCCTCTGCTATAGAGGCATCGAAGACCCCAGCGCCGGTCATGATGGTTCCAACCGCACGCTTCCCCTCTGCCTCTGCGTCGGTTTCCTGGGCCAGCTGGCTCAGGCCGTCGCCCTGCGACAAACTGTCTTCCTCGCGGTCGAGGTCGCCTTCGCTTCTTGAATCCCCTGCGTCGTCCTCGCCGTCGCTACCTCTGTCGCCCTCGCCTCCCCGATCTTGTCCAGGTTCAAGGCCGCCGAGACTTCCTTGAGCAGCACGGTGTCGTCCGTCGCCGTATCCCCGCCGTCGTGGGACGTGAGTGTCCCGCCCTTTTTTAAATCTCGTGTTGAATTTCATGCGCTAGGTGGGTCGCACAAATCTTGGGTGGCATATCCCCGTTAACGCCTGTGGGTTTTGCCTTGCCGTAGAGCCCCTGAACTTGTGCTTGAGGGAATCGTGCTCGCGTTCCAGCCAGTTCCTTCGCCGTCGGAGGTTGTACTCCATCTCCAAATCCTCCCACTCGTTTCTCCCAATTGGCTTGTATGTGGCTGCTAGATTACACAGAAGTAGTGGCTCCTCGGGGCTGTAGTTGCTGTACCCCGTTTTGCATCCTCTCTAACATAATACAACATGTTAGGTCAGTTCATAACACCAGATCAATAGATAATTGCACTTACCCGTGTCATGATGTCTACTCCGTCTGCTGGTTGGGCGTCCCCTTCTGCTGCGTCTGCGGCGTCTCCTTCTGCGGGGACGTCTCCTTCTGCTGCGGCGGCTGCGTCTGCTACGGCTGCGTCTCCTCCTGCTTCGGGTGTGGCGGCGGCTTCTCTCGGCGCGGCGGCCCCGTCGACTTCTTCTCGACGCGGTGACTTGCAAAATGAGAAAATGAGAAGTTCTTTGTCAATAGTGTGGCCCACAAATTTTTAACTTCGAGTTTGTATGAGCAATTGCAACACATTTCAATTTAACGGCTTCTACCTCTCTACCCCGGCAACGTGGCGGAGCGGCGAGTCGGGTGGAGATGTGGTAACGTTCCATGGAACTGCGGCGAACGTGAAGGTCGGGGGAGAAATGGTGCCGCGGAGACCATGGCGTTATGGGCGATTCCTGCGACGACCACGGCGCGATGGTATCCCTTGCGCGAGCTGGCGATGCTGGACGGAGAGTTCGGCGGGAGTGTAGTAGCGCAGGAAGTAGCGGGGGAAGGATGGGCATGTCGGACACAGTTCGTTGGCTGGAGATGGGACTTGGTCTTGGTGTTTCGCCACGAGAGTCAGGCGGCTCCAACTCGAAGCCCGAAGAGGACTCAATTAGCATGGTGGCTGCCTCCAAGACGCGCGGGTGGGAAAAATTCCCCCGGAGCGCTGCCACGGGAGCGGAGACGTACTTTGGGGGAGGTGTGGGGCAGCGGGACTTCTTCTTCTTCGGCATGAGTGTTTGTAGGTCCCCCGAAGTAGGCGGCGGCTGGAAGAGGCACGTCTTCGCTCTAACTCGATAGGAAGGACTACATCACGAAAGAAGTAGGAAGTGTTAGGAAATTGAAGCATAAACTGAATAAATACAGCTACGTACAGAGGTGAAGTGAATCGAGATGACAACTGGGACGGCATGATACCGGGGTCGTGGGCTGTTGTCCCTGCACGACACGCACAAGCAAAGACATATAAGGTAAGTTTTCAGAATCGAGAGCAATTCTATATCGCGGCAAACACGCACCTATCTGGCTTGGTACGTCGACGGAGAGCGCGGATTTCTGGCGGCTGGACAGCGGCTGCTTCTCGGCAGCTGGTCGGCAGCGGGGCGGGGCCTCTAGATGGGTTCTCGCGGGCTGGACGGCAGTTGAAAGGCGGCGGGACGTCGGCTTCTCGCGATATGGACGACGGCTTCTCGGCAGCTGGACGGCGGCGGGGGCGGATTCTCGGCAGCTTCTCGCGGTCTGGACTGCGGCTTCTCGGCGGCGGGTTGGCTGTGGGGAGCGGGTGCTGCGATGCCTGCATGAAGCACAAGAACAGTTAGACGCCAACAAGAGCCAAGAAACGACAGCAGCGAACACGCACCACTTGAGCGTGAGGCCGCAGATTCTGAAATGAGCCCCAAAACGGACCAACGGGAGAAGAATGAGGGCGATCTCGCGCCAAACTTCTTTTGAAAATCGTGCATCTTCAATTTCGAAAATCCGTGGCTAGATAGGGGTAAGTCTACATATTCAAGATATTATTTTATATCACTTGCAACTTTAGGGTGCGATTAAAGCGTGATAAAACCCGTTTTATATATTTTTTATGAGACCACTTTTGGTATCACGAAAATAAATGTTTTATTTAATGACGCTTTAATGACTTTTTATCGGCTTTAATGACCCTCATAAAAACGTTTTGTAGGGTTTTTAAGGTACCCAGTGCCCAATTCTTTCTTTTAATAGGGGTTATGACAGGCACCCAGTTTGAGGTCTATTTTCATAATATGGGTAATGTAAGCACAGTCACTTCATCTCTGTATGCATACTAACAATATTCAGTCGATGCTGCTACAGATATACGTTTTTGTGCCAACAGGCAGAACCCAATAATGCTTCAGCTTTAAGAACGATAGCATATGTCTACAATATACCAAATTCCAGTGCTCGGACATTATAATACGTTATTTTTCAAATTGTTAAGAAAATCAAAAGAATCGTAAGGTGGACAGAGTCATCAATAATAAAAGAATGGAGAATGCATATTGTATTCTCGTCGTACGAACTCAACTACTGACCAACTACGTCGTCGTCAATAGATGCCGCATCGCGCCGCCTGTCGTTCCATTCGACGCCGAGTCAGCCCAAGGACAATGGGCTGGATCTTCTTGGAGAAATCAACGTCGAGGACTCGACTCGGCGCCCAGCCGCACTGGTGGGTGACTACGAGGAAAAAGCCGCTGTGCCAGAAGCTTCCAAGGTTTCTTCGTCGCGTGGCCAGAAAAACCCCGTTTGCGGTACGGTGGCAAGTCACCCTCTCGGTCAGCGACAACAACTATGGACGCTAAGCGCCACTGGTGTTGTTGCGGGCGGTGGAGACTGTAGCCGAGATCTGTTAAAGACTTCGATTTGCCATGGCTTTGCGGATACAACCACTTGATGGGTGGCTGGCTACGTCTTCAGAGATATCCGCCTGTACGACATAACTATGGTGATCCGAGTAGTGCTGAAGAAGAAGTACGAGCACTGTCGCGAACTGTTTTTCATCGAACTTTTTCCAGAAGAGATTCTTCTGCTCACGAGCAGCAAGCAACGACCAGAAGCGTTGAGCGAGGCGTGATACGGGTTTGTCAAGGCGGTTCTCGAGGACTTCGAAGATTTGGTTCAGAAGATCAAAACGAAGAAAGAGAAGTACTTCGCCAATACAGCGGAGGGCGCCAAGATAAAGACGCACCTGCTCCACGCACCCGAAAGTAAACCGCTTGACTCTTTGGGGGAGCATATCTGGAAGTGAGAGGCTCCCCACTCCCCAAAAGCCGCGTATTTCGCGTCCGAATTCGAATTACGACCACTCAGTTTTTTTATCTCTTCAAACATTCTATATGGGGGTAACATTTGATACCGTAGTAAAACCAAGCCAGTATTTTGATGAAGTTGCTCGAATTGCGACCACTCAGTTTGTTTTTCTCTTCAAACATTCTATATGGGGGTAACATCTGATACCATAGTAAAACCAAGCCAGTATTTTGATGAAGTTGCTCAATGAGGGGTGCATAAACGAAAACCTGATTAACCCTTTCGCTGTGCAAGGGGCATTTCTCGCCTTTTAACGCTGGTTCCAAAACCCGGTGGTAAATGGCTACCTAAAATGGCGAAATTTCCGACCTTTAAGCCTTGTCCCGCTTTCAGGTTACCGTGTTATATTACGACCAATCAGAGCAGTAACTGGAAAGGGGCTGGGGGTATTTTTGGATTTTCCCGTCTTCATGCAGTGATTTATTGCATCAAAACGGCCATAATCTACCGCATCTACACGCCCCGTAGTGTAGCGTAAACGATGTGACACCTGATCGCCGTGGATCACCAGGCAGCCAGTCGCTGCACCATACAAAAAGTAATACAGAGTAAATGGATGTAAAGAAGGTTGAGTGAAGTGAAGTATGTAGAAGAGAGTGAATAGGGAGAATATAATATCATAATAACTATTTCTGATAATTTATCAAGGTTTAACGTTAATTTTTGTTACGTGTGTGCCAACCGCTTTTGATTGTAGAGTATAGACAACCGCTAGGAGAAGTGAGAATAAGTGGGGTGAAAGGATGGATGATGATAGAGGGTAGAGTGAGAATATGTGGAGTATATTTGTGAATAGAGTAAGTGGATGTGAAATATTTATATTGGGTATTTGGATGAGAAAAGAGGATGATGAGTGAGGGTTTGTTGGGATGAATAATGTATTGATGTAGAATGAGTGAAAATTGTATATGGATAAATATAGAGTGGAAGTGAAATGATTAGTGGTGAGGTATGAAGGATATTTGATGTGGAGTGTTTGGAAGTAGAGTAAAGAGTAAATGGATGAAAATAAGGAAATTAGTGTGGATATTTAAGTTTTGTGAATGAATTGGTTGATAATTATTTAGAATAATATATTTAAAGTTGTTGATAAATGATAAATAATATTTTTGGTGAATAGTAAGTAAAAATGTAGTTTATATGATTGATGTGGAATGAATGTTTATAAAAATGGTTGTGTGATAGTAATATGTAGTGTAAAGGAGGGTGTGGTAGAAGAAATAGGTAAAAATAAAGAAGGTTGGTGAGAGTATAATGAAGAGTGTATGGAATAGTTAGAGATATATTGAGAAGTATGTAAAATATATAAATATAGTATGATGGTGAATGAGATAAATTAAATATAGGAATTGTTGGTGATGTGAATAAGAGATATATGTGTAGTTAGTGTAAGGAGTATATAAGAATGGATAGTGATTGGATTTGAATGGGGATAAGATTATATTAGAGAGTAGTGAATGTTGATTTTTAATGTATTATTAAAGGAAATTAATGTGAAGTGGGTATAGAAAAAATGATAAGTGATATGAAGGAGAGTGAAGGGATGAATATTGTGTTTATGAAGAGTGAGTGGATGTAGAGTGAATGGAAGTAAAATAAAAGGTAGTAAAAGAGGTTGAGTGAAGTGGTGAATGGAGAGTGGATGTGGAGAAGAAGTAGGAGAAGTAAATGGAAGTGGGGTGGATGGGTAAATGATGATGGTATGTAGGGTGAGAGTATGTGTAATATTTGAGAATAAAGAAAGTATTTAAATAGTGTATATGGATGTGAAAAGTGGGTTTTGAATGAGTGGATGTTGGGATGAATAATAAATAGATGAGGGATGAGTGGAATAATGAATAGGGATGGAGATATAGTAAAAGTGAGGTGAAATGATTAGTGTGAAGGATGAAAGGATATTTGATAAAAATAGTTGGAACGTAGAATAAAAGAGTATAGAGAAAATGGAGGTAAAGAAGGTTGAGTGAAGTGAAGTGTGTAGAAGAGAGTGAATAAGGAGAATTATTTTTAATAGATTATTGGATGTGGTGTAAGGGATATGAGGAATGGGTAGTAATTAGGAATGATAGTATGGAGAGGATTGAAATTGTTTAAGGTTTATTGTTGTTGTTTGGTGAAAAGTGAAATAATGGTGAAGAAATGTGAATAAATTGTTTGTGATGTGAATGTATATATTGGTATTAGAGTGGATATATAATGTTTGGGTTTGAATTGGTTGATAATTATATAGAGTAATATGTTGGAAAAGTGATAAAATTATTGTGTGAAGAGTAAGTAATAATGTAAGTTATGTGATTGGTGTGGGTTGAGTGTTTGTTGAAATGGTTATGTGATAGAAATATGAAGTGAAAAGAGGGTTTATAATATAAAAAGAAAGGTTGATGAGAGTTAAATGAGGGAGTGTATGGAAGAGATTTATAGATATAATTAGAAGTATGAAAAATATATATAGAGAGTATGGTGAGTTGGTTATAAGTATTTGAATAATAAAATAGAGGAATGGATGGTGATGTGTAAGTTATTAAAAATGTGAGGTAAATAGGAGATATATGTGTAGTTGGGATAGAGAGTATATATGTAATTATAGTAGATGAAGAATTGTTGGTATAAAAAGTGTGAATAGAGAGTTGGTAGATTTGAATTTGGATAGAAAGTGTGTGGGTAAGTAGATGTGTTGGATTATTTTTGAAAAATGTGAATTGTAGAATGTTTGTGGAAAATGTTTAGGATTTATATTAGGATGTATTAAAAGAAAAATAGTTGTTTTTAGGGTTTATTGAAAAAATAGAAAACGAAGTTTAGGGTTTAGGGTTTAGGATTTAGGGTTTAGGGTTTAGGGTTTAGGGTTTAGGGTTTAGGGTTTAGGGTTTAGGGTTTAGGGTTTAGGGTTTAGGGTTTAGGGTTTAGGGTTTAGGGTTTAGGGTTTAGGGTTTAGGGTTTAGGGTTTAGGGTTTAGGGTTTAGGGTTTAGGGTTTAGGGTTTAGGGTTTAGGGTTTAGGGTTTAGGGTTTAGGGTTTAGGGTTTAGGGTTTAGGGTTTAGGGTTTAGGGTTTAGGGTTTAGGGTTTAGGGTTTAGGGTTTAGGGTTTAGGGTTTAGGGTTTAGGGTTTAGGGTTTAGGGTTTAGGGTTTAGGGTTTAGGGTTTAGGGTTTAGGGTTTAGGTTTAGGGTTTAGGGTTTAGGGTTTAGGGTTTAGGGTTTAGGGTTTAGGGTTTAGGGTTTAGGGTTTAGGGTTTAGGGTTTAGGGTTTAGGGTTTAGGG
>JAAKBD010000142.1:0-70892 GCA_012656105.1 Phytophthora syringae
TAATGACACTTCCCCGCAACTCAGTTATCCGACGACTCATCGAGTGGAGTCCAATTGCTGCACGATGCTCCAGGAAACGTTTCGTGCCGAGGGACGTGGTCAATCCGTCGGCGAGCATTGCAGTAGACGGGCAGTATTCCAACGCGATGGTCCCAGTTGCGTACGCGTCCTTGATCGAGTGAAACATGACGTCGATGGTTTTCTGTGCATCAGACGTCTTTCCGTTGGTAATGCGGTGAATCGTCGATTTGTTGTCGACTATGACTGGGATCGTGAACTTCGTTTGGTCAGCAGTAATTGCCATCGAGAAGGACTGAATCCAGCGTACTTCTTCAACGCCGATCGAGCAGGCAATAAACGCTGCAGCCGTCGACGATTTGGCCACGACGGTCTGGCGCTTGCAGTTCCAATGCACCGTGCAGCCGTGAACTTGGGCAAGTAAGCCGGAAATCGATCGTCTGTCTATAACATTGTTGGCCCAGTCAGCTTCAGTGTAGACTTGCACAGATGGGGCTTCACTGCTGCGTCGATAGACAAGACCCATTGACCACGTGCTCCACACGTAGCGGAGAATCTTCTTGACTGCATGCCAGTGGTTAACAGTGGGTTTAGCCGCATGAGCTGCAACTTGGTTGACCGCATAGGCGATATCAGGTCTCGTCACTCGGCTCAAATAGAGGAGTGCACCAACGGCCTGTTTGGACGGTACACGTATCGCTAGCAATTCATTTTCCACACCAGGATACAATATCACGCTCTGATCCATTGGAATATCACTCGGGCGGCAGTTTTCCATAGCAAATCGCTCTCAGACCTCCGTAGCGTACTGTTCTTGATCAATTGTCATGACCTCAGCTTCGAGGTCACGCGTCACACGCATTCCCAAGAACCACGACAAATTTCCCAGGTCTTTGATTCCGTACTTGTCCTGGAGAGCTTTCATAAGCTCTTGCATCACGTGATCGCCTTGTAGCCTATCATGTCGACCAGCAATCTGCTTGCGGGGTATAGAGCCTTGTGACAGCAGACCAAACTTGTCCTTGAACCATTCACGACCAGCCTTGAGGCCGTATAGAGCCTTGTGAAAGCCAAACTTGTCCAGGCTCTTGGGCTGCTTGACATGAATCACTTCACGAAGGTTAACTTTAACAAACGCTGTCGGGACATCGCCTTGACGAATGAGGAACCCCAATTGGTTGCACTTAGCCAAAAGACTCGAATCGAGATAAGTCGCGCGACAGGCGCGTACGTATCAACGTAGTCCACCATGTAAATCTCTTGAAATCACTGCGCGCAGAACCTGGTTTTAAGTCGGTCGACTTGGCCATCTGTAAGGCGCTTGACTCGGAAATTCATGGTTGTTCCGATAACATGGGCGCCGGCAGGTGGGGTCACAACAGTGAAAGTCCCATTTGCACGCAGCGCCTCGATCTCAACTCGTATTGCATTTTTCCATTCTGACCACTGAGGAGAGCGCTTCGCCTCATCCAATGTCAGTGGCTTCAGAATCACTTCACTCATGACTAGGAAGGCAGATTCAATGTTGCGGATCGCAATCCGCTCGGAGCGTCTCCGTCTGGTGAGGTCGGTCATTTCGGCTGCCGGATCAGCACTCGTGGCGGATCTGGCGTCCGTGTTCCTTCCCCGCATTGGATCGTTGGTGATTGGCGGTCTCACGTCATCGTCCCCGTCCTCATCGAGCGGTATCAGGGGCAAACCGGGTGCCTTGGTGGCATTTTCACAGGAAATCCGAGGAATTTGACATCACAGCTGTGTACAATTCGTGCACCGCCCTCTCGAACGTATATGAAGTACCCCTTTCGCTGGTCGTCATGTCCGATAAATGATCCCCGCTGCCCAACAGCTCGGAACTTGAATAGTGTGCTGCGTTTAGCTGGAGATAGTAGCATGACCACTTTTTCGCCGAACGTGTTGGAGTCGGTCAAATCTGGTGTTTTACCACGATACTTAGGAGTACGGTGTCGTTGTCGGGTCACTTCGAGAGGTGACACGATTCCGCATGTACGCAGCTGCACGAGCCGAGTATTCCCACAGGTTGTGAGGCAATCCTGACTGGATCAACATTGTCCGTGCCGACTCGATCAGTGTGCGATTCGTCCGCTCAGCTATACCGTTTTGGTAGTGCACATCTGGCTCTGAGAATTCGCGTTCAATGCCGGCTTTTGCGCAAAGTTGATCGTACGCTTCGTTTACAACTTCTCCACCGTTGTCTGTGCGAAGGATCTTCACTCGCCGAGGGTCGTCTCGATTCTCCATGACTGCAAGAAATTTGCTGAAGCATTCAGTGGCTTTGTCTTTTGACTTGATGAAGTACACGTGTGTGTAGCCCAACCACTTCAGCACGAACATGTAGTGGTTCCCATGGATAATGCGTTGATACTTCCCCGCAAGGTCAGCATGGCAAATAAGGTCTTTCTCTTCTTGAGTGCGCATACTCTTTCGCGGTGCTGGGCGGCTGATGATCTTTCCAAGGGAGCAAGCTTCACAAGGAAATTCAGGTAAGCGGCGCGATCCCCTGATATGCAGGCCTTTCACCAAACCACTGCGCTCAAGCTCAATGATGCCTTGGTAATGCAGATGGCCAAGGCGTCGATGCCAATCTTCAAGCGAATTTGGAGGTACTGTTGAGGAAGAAGTCACAGCGTCTACTGCTGCTGCTTGTGCTGGAACGATGTTCATGTTCGTCCCGATCGAATGCGCATAGACTCCATTTGCAAGCTGACCACGTATAACTGGTAACCCGTACACCACACACTCAGTCGAAGTGAAATTGCACTTATACCAGGCAACTGTAAGTTTGGCAACAGAGAGAAGAGTTTTCGTTAGGCCGGGAATGTAGACAACAGCTTCGATTTCGCCTCCAAAAGCGTCCGGAAGACGTAAAGAGCCACTTTGATCACCAGTTATCAAGCGACCATCAGGAAGTTCCACGTCGTGAGGTTCACAGGGCTGCATGTTCGTGAGTATCTGCATATCTCCCGTCATGTGATAAGAGGCGCCTGATTCGATGAAGAGGGGGTAAGTAGATAGTCCAGGGTCAAACGGAAGGTTCGCGGTGTCCGTTACCACCCCGCCCCTTCACTCAGCTTGCTGGCGCTGCCTGGACGCAAACTGGACCGCTCCAGGCGTGTCTTTTCGGGATATTTGCGCGACGTGGCGGTCGTGATAGTTGGTGGTGTGTCCACGTTCATTGCACACCTGGCATACAGCATCAGAAAAGTCCCATCGGCTTCTCGTTTTGCCACCCGTAACTGCCAAAGCTACACCAGCGTGGCGCGGCTTCTTCTCTGTCTGATCACGTTGCTCGAAGTCATCGTTACGCCGCTTGTTCAGATGCATCTTGCCGTCGCTCTTGGCCAGTTTGGTGAGTAAGCTCACAGCTGTGTCCAGTTCTGCTGTCGCGTCGTCGGCCTCTTGGTCTAACTTTGCCTCCAAGTCGGTTCGGTAACGCGGATACGCGTAGTTGATGAAAGTGCTCAACGCCTGTTGTTCCGTGTACGTGTTAACCTTGCCACGGTTCAGCCCTGAAGCAATTTGGGAAAGCCGGTGCGCATAATCTGCGTGGAAGTTTGCGTGTTTCCGCCAAGGTGACGGCGATCGTTTGCACAGACAATTTGCATCGGAAATTGTCCAAGAAGCGGTTGGCGAAATCACGGAACGAGTCCTTGGGTAAAGTAGCGCAGTTCCGGTAATACCAAGTGCCCGCTGCGCCGGTCAGACGCGAAGCGAGGACACCACACTTCACTGGCTCGGGCCACTTCCGTTCTCCAAGCGTTTCAGCTAGGTATATCTGCACTTTTAAGCGCTCCAGCCAGTCGCATGCGCCAGGGTCAATGTACCCTTCTCGGGTCGTGCCGTCGAACGGTTCAATGACGATCGTTTTGAGGTCAATCTTCGGTCTCGCGATAGTCTGAGCGACTCCACCACGCCCGTGCCCAGCTTGGTTCACTTCTTGGGCTTGTTCGAGAGGCGGTTCAGGCTCGTTCTGCGTCTGGTTCTGGTCAGAACCATTTGTCGACATGGTCGAGGAGAAGAGATGGGAAGAGCGGCTCGAGGTAGAAAGCTAGCGGCTGTTAACCTGTTAGCTTGAAGGGCAAATATGAAGTGAATTGAGGAGCTTAGAAGCGGAAGCCCTGAAAGGGGAGGAGTACAGTCCTAGAGACATCATATCTGACCTGATATCTGAGTTGGATAGAGGACTACAGTCAGTAGTAATGACACTTTTAACCGACGTGCCGACTCAAGACCCTACCTTGACTCCAACAGTTCACGGTGTTATCGTGAACATTGGCCCCAACGGTCTATCACCACGCGCAAAGGTACCGAGACGCAAAAGCGCGAATTCCTGCTCGTTGACGATTCCGACGCTGAAATTTTATGCACCTCCTGGGGCAGACCGCATCTGAAATCGAGAAATCCCTCAAGGGCCATGTAATTCTGGTGACGCGCGCCCAGATTTCGGACTACATGGGTGTGCGCTCCTGAACATTGGGGTTGGCTCTGTTGTCCTACACGACCCCGCGCTTTCCCGCTCCACCAATCTGAAGACCTGGTTCGCAGCTGTCTCGCTCCAGGACATCAGTTCACGAAGCTCCACGGATAATGCCAATGGCGTCTCCTCCCCAATCTAACGTCCCTCTAGTTGTCGAATTACCATTTTTATCACAAACATAATTGCAATCACACCCGGATACTGAGGGCAAACAGCATAACCTACTCCTTCGATCTAGCAACGTACCTACTCATCTGGTGCCATGCGCGCTCGACCGGCGGCTGACACCCGACCCTCTGGGGCCTTATACTAAGCTGCTGCGGCACGTAGTGAGCTACCAGAGCTCACACGAACAAACACAACAACTCATCAACTCATTTCTCATAACGTGCACCATATAATCGAGCCGCGGTCAAGTTTGAGCATAAATCGTGCGTCACGTAGTGCCGCCAGCAACCTCGCACCCGAACTCGCGGCGCTTTCTTCTTGCTTGAGTCTTGCATCAAAGCGAGTCGTTTCCATATCTGCAAAAGCTAAGAGGGGGTCAACGCTGGTTCTTGGATCCCGCATCTGTCCTCCAGGACCGATGCGGGATACCCCTGTTTGTTCAGGCAGTTACAGCAACACTAGTACTGCTGCTGGTGCTTCAACCGCATCTTCAGTGCTGTCTAGTCTCGCTTTGGTCCGCATGCCTGGCTCACACGAACGAACACAACAGTTCATCAACAGCAACGATGCCAGGAGCGGTTCTCATGCTGGTCGGACGCTCGCATACCTCAAGTCGCTGCCCAACAAAATAACGTATAGTGTCGTATTAATGTACACGCGGTCGTTGCAATTAACATACACGTTTAGTTTTGTGCATTTTTGAAGCGTAATTAACGTATGATACCATTTAAGCCTCCATATTTACCTGCTATATTATATTTTTGACCTGCAATCCTTTGGAAAATTTAATACCTTATACAAAAAGGAGAAAATATAAGACCTACTCATTTGACATTTGTATTGAATCAATACCTACTTAGCCTCGAGCGAATTAATCCCTGTTGGGCTGTCCGACCTAACGTGACCGTTAGCACTACCAGGAAAATCTTTATTTTATTCCCACCCCGCCATGGGTGGGATACGCATAGCTTACATACATGAACAATAACTGGATCGGTACCTGGACTATACGTGCAGTCGATAACTGGACTGTAGTACTGCCGAAAAGAAATTGCAGCTTGAGGGACTCCTGGCCCTGGTCGCTGCGCCGGTGTCTGGGTCTGGGAATTAAGGCAAACGGCTGTGATTGGCCAGCGGTTTATTCCCCGACAAGCCATTTATCTGTATTTGTCCTGATAATTCTCTGTGTAGTCCAGGACCAGCAGTTTCGCCGGCTAAAGTTGGAAACGAGACGCGGAAAGGAAGTGGAAGAGAGCACCACAAAAGACGAGGTCAACTCGCCCACGGACATACAGAAGAGTAAGCCTTCTCTGTCTCCTCCTTAGCGAGCTCACCGAGCGAGAGAAGGCCACCACGCCGCAGCGTCGATGTCTGACGACAACCTGGATGAATGCACATCGACTCAGCAGGTATAGGTTTGAATGTTTCAGTGGCGCTCTTTTGCTGTGATCACCCCTCATTCGTGCTGTTAATCCGTGGTTAGGAATTGACAGCACCAGATCGAGTGGCCTCCACGGATGGCTTACCTTGTACCATTGAGCTTGCCCCTGAACCTGTTAAAGTAGAGCCGCCGAAAGAAGAACACTCCAGTTGGGAGACATGGATCGAATACTTGAAGAGTTACCAGGCCAATACAAGACAAGTCCTAAGGATTCGTGAGACTGTTAGCTGTGCAAATCGTAACACGAAACTATCAGACTCAAAATCTGCTCAACAAGGCAAGGACGTGTCTTACGTTCCTGAAGCCTGGCAGGTATACCAGAGGACGTATATTTGCACTCATGGATGGCCAAAAAGGATCGTGGATCCGGTAATCGACCCAAACGATTCATACGCGGTGTCAAGTGTCCGTTCCGCTTTGTAGTGCAACTGGTTCACGAAGAAAACTGGAAGCTCAAGGTGAAAAACGGTATGTATCAGCACAACCATGCCGTCGGGACACAAGAGTTTCGGACGTACGCATCAAATCGAGTTGTGGGTGATGAAGAAGTCAAGAAAGAAGTTATGACAGTGATTCGTATGGGCTGCCGCCGAGCCAAAATATACGAATATTTGCTGGAGCAAGGTGAAAATGTGATCCAAAGGATGTTGACAACATGGTCCAGGCTTTTAGAGCGTAGAATAAAGCGGACATCAGTGACGACGACGCTTGCTCTATCCAACTAGCAGAATATTCTGCGCTGGAAGGAAACACGGTTACTGTTGACGAGACGAATACTGGAGAAACCGGAGTGGTTAACCTGTCTTCCCGTCATATGCGAAGTATGCTGCAGCGCTTCCCTGAGCTCCTCCTGGTTGAGTGTACACACAAAACAAACAGGTAATGTTCTTCTAATAAGGAGACACAAGGTTAGTACTAACGAAATACGCTTCGTCCTGTCGATAGGTACAATTACCAACTGTGTACTCTTATGGTGATCGACGAGTACGGAGAGGGTCATCCAATACAACAGTCCTTGCTTGAACGAAACTCCGATTGGCACATGTCGTGTGCTTTGGATCACTTTAACCGTGTGAATCCTGGACTCGCAGAAAAGGTGGAGGTAATAATGGTGGATAAGGATCTAAATGAGACCCGGGTTTTGCAGAAATACTTTCCGAACGCGCAGATTTTGATCTGTGCTTTCCATGTGATCAAATACCTGAGACTGGCCTCGCGCAAGGCTGAATACGGCAAACTTTCGACTGAAGATCACGATGAACTGGATGCAATCATTCACAACATGATGTATGCCAAGAACAAGTTGGAGTACGCAGCAAATCGGTCATCGCTGGAAATAATGTGCAAACGAGTTGGATTCGGATCTTTTTGGGAGTATTTCGAACGGAACTGGAACTCATGCACAGGGATGTGGGTACTGTATAAGCGATCCGCGCTGCCACACTTTGCAGTCAACACAAACAATCACTTCGAGAATTGGTTTGGGCATTTTAAGGATATCGTAAAGCCTGAAATGCCAATGAAAGAGTGTATTGATGCCGTCATTGGTTGTGACCGGCGGTCTAAGAATGACTATCTATTTCGTCTGAGTCGTGTGGGCCAACGCGTTAATTGGAACTACGACGCAGAGATCAACCAAGTGCTGCGCTTTACAACCCATTACGTCGCCGACCATATCGAGAAGCAGTACATAATGGCTATCGCGAAAGCTGACCAGTTTGAGTTTGATCTGTTTCATGGTACGAATGAAGCTGTTGTGAAGGATAAGTACGCGACTTACAAACTCAAGCTGGATTCGTACGCGTGTACGTGTATGTTTGCATGCACTATGACACTTCCTTGTCAGCACGCGATTGCCTATCGGAAATCAGTCCACGCTGAAGGACATATTTCATTAGCGTGCATTCACGAAAGGTGAGAGTTTGTGTTATGTAAAGTGATAGGACACGACTAACTAATTTTTATGCAGATGGGTGAGATCTAGCGATGAGATAACAGTCAAGCAGAGATTTGTGTTCAAGCCCTTATCATCTGGTTCATCTAAACGAAAGCAACTAAGCTCTCGAGAAAAATACAGAGAAGCTCTCAGTGCTCTCCAAGGAGTGTGTAGCGAGTTAGCGGACATTCAAGATGACGACGAATATTGGGAGTTTCTGCAGTTTGTTTTGGCTCAATGGCGCAATGTCAGGCAAAAAAGCGAGTTCGGGTTGATGAACAACTAGAAACAGATAACGACAGTCGTGATGATACGATTAAAAATCTCGAGGCGCCGACCAAAGACGAGACCAATGATGGAAACAACATGTTTGCGGGCAACACGTTGGAAGATAACACCAGGGAGAGCACTACCGGACAGAGTGCAATCAAATCGAATGAAGCAAAGGTGACTATCACCCAGATACCTATTGCATTTAACCCTCACGTAGTGGCTTCAGGTCGGCCTCAATTGGATCGTGGAAAACAAACAGCCGACGAGAAGCAACGACGAAATTTGTTCAACCAATCCGAAAAACTCCGACGCAGTCTCGGTGAGGTGAGCCTGACACAGCTTGCATGTTCTCTGGCTCATGAACAACCAGATATAACGTCGACCATGAAGAGGGTTGAGCATCTCCAGACCCGATATACATCACTTTCGTCAAACAAACCTCGCCTATTAAAACAGAAAAATCCTGTTATTAACGCGAACGCGTTCTACCTCCTTCCAAGTGCGCTGTTGAGTCGCTGCTTTGATCTTCTCCCAACCTCGAATGATCCAAGTGAACCGATTCTCATTGATAGTACGGATCAAACGATATTGGCGAATATTCGGGTAACACAAGTTTGATCGATGGAACTTTGACAGTTAATGGAAACACTCAAATTGAGTGCGTGGCTATCAGTGGGATCGGTTGCTATCAGCGAGATCAGATTGAAGCTATGATGTTACTGTCTACCCTGCGATCGGATTGCATGGATGGTCTTGCATTCATCCAGTGGCTTCAGCGCGACGTATCCAGTTCCGTACCGGCTTCACTACAAGAATTGGTGGCCCAAGCAGCAGAGGAAATATCCAAAAGATACCCACAGGCACCATTGGCGAATGTGAAGAATTTGTGTTCATACAAAACACTTTATCGTATCATGCCCCTAGACTGGCCGATGGTGCTCTGATATCTGCCTTTTGCCAACGTCTTCACATTGAATATCCGTCGGTGTACATGGCTGGTATCGCTACGGCTCACGCTACCACCATACGATCTAAAGTGAATGTGATGAATGATCATATCAGACGATTCACCTCCGATTTGACTACATCGGAAGCTACACTACTGATTCCAGTTAACTTCGCTAATGTGCACTGGTGTGGAATAATAGTAGATTTCAAAGTACGAAAGGTGCTTACCTACGACTCCATGAACACTAGTGGATACAAGACAGCTATGAAACAAATAGCACAAGACCTTTTACGGCATTTGGACACAGACATTTCAATTGACGAATCCTTCAGTCCTGTGCAGTTCGACAGTTTTAGCTGCGGATTTTGTGTGTTTAAAGTTCTGGTGGTACTTGTGCCCCACAAGTTCACAGCTAGTTATGGGCAATGCTCTGCTGACGCAAAGATTTCGATTGCTCTACTACATACTGTTCGGACGATCCTGTGAATCAACAGAAGCAGAGGAGTACACTTTGGCTTTATAACCTGTATTGGTGGCAGTTGGAGAACCCGTTGGTCCCTGCGCTGGTTGTCGTTTCCGGTGGACTAGTCGTGGTTGGCGGACTTGTCGGTGCCTGTGGTATACTGATGGTTGGAGGACTTCTTGGTGCTAGTGTTGTGGTGGTGATTGGACGACTCGTTGGTGCTGGTGAACTGGTGGTGGTCGGACGACTCGTTGGTAGTGACCGCCGGACTCGTGGACAATGGCAAACTAGTGTCCATTGCATTATTTCCTTTCTTGACCTAGATATTATTTATAATACTTCTTGACTAATAAACCCATTTATCTCTTGGGGCAGCCCTTCACATGCTGCAAAAACGCTAGCGTCCCTAAGTCTGCATGCAAACACTTGTGCTTCCCCTCGTACTGTACACTTGGGCTCGATCGATACTCGCTGTTCTCCACAGTAAAAATAAAAACCGAAGAGTTTTTCCACGATAATAAAATACGTGCATGGACGATAACTGGACAAAAACCTGGACAATACATGCAGTCGACAACTGGACTGTAGTACTGGCCATTTCGTTTTACCGGTAGAGTAACCAGTTGCAGCAAATATCTTTGGTATGTTGGATAGCACGGCATTAATAATTGAATGCCTATGGTAGTGAAAAACAAAACAAAGAAAGAGACATCATAAAAAGAAAAAAGGAAGCATTATGGCAAAAGATAGCTCTATTGCTAGTAGAGCTCTTGGTAGAGGGTGCCTAATTATTTCTCACATACGCCCGGTACAAGTCCTTGAAGTGTTCGATGGAGCTTTCCTTCAGTCCTTGACTCCTCATGAAGGCGGCGGCATCGTCTACAGACTGATAACCACCTTTCCACGACGCGAACAGGGTTTTCTGGTACGAAGGTTCGTCATGCAGTCTCTTGAACATCTTGGGCAGCCCGGCCTTTTCCATCCATCCAAGCCCGCGCTCTTCTTCTTCAGCGTCATCGAAATCAAGCGTCGTGCCGGAACGAAGGAGCCGCTTATTGGCGTTGGGTTCGGTCGACAGCGCGTTGCCACTTGCGACGAGAGCGGCTGCAGCGACCAGAAGAATACAGGAAAGACGCATTGTAAAGCTGGACTTGGGTGACTGGAGTTGGAGACTTGAGCGCTCGAAGGGAAAATGCGAACTGAATGATGCATTTGTCTAGCGGTCTGCTCCCAATCTGGGGTTCAAGACTCAACTCCTGCTCCCAGCGCCGCCCAGCACACAGGAGTGAAGTCATGATGTGCTATCGAGGCAACGCCAGGCTGCCCAGCCGCACTTTGATTTGAAGTTGGCAACCCCGTCTACTGTATTATAGCATTGCAATGTACCATGAAGTAAAAGGATCCAGCGGGAACACTTAGCCAGATCTCTTATTGCACAACATTGGTGCAAATGTAAACTCAAACATGCGGGCAACGTCCAAATTCGTGAATGGTACTTCATGTATTTAACCTTGGAAGCTCGAAACTTCGGTAGCTGAGCTCTGACCAACGAATCATCACAAGGCGGCAATAACCCGAGAATGTCTGCTTCTTTGGGAAGGGGCACCAACTCTTTGCGACGCAAAGCTTATGAGACGAGATAGCACCCGTTCTCATTCCCGGAATCCCATCCGAGGATTACCAACTACAAACTGAATACAAACAGTGAGATACCGGTAAAAGGGTCGACAACTATTATAGCGAATGTAGCGTCTGTCGAAAAATCATAACGTATGTTAACGTCACAACGCTGATACCAAATCGATCATATTCTTGCGTGTGGGTGTGGTATCCCGTCACCTGTACTTCTCTATTTTAAAGTTTGTATAGAATACATAAAATTTATATGTGTTCTGTAACACATAATATATGCTGCAGGGTTCATAAAGGCTATTGACTCCAATTTGGATCCCGTCGTGGATGGCGAGGCTGTGGCGAGGCTGCAGCCAAACCATCACTGAAAAGTTACCTTATGAACATGTACCGTATTGTGCTTTCCGTCTAAATTTGCCCTATTTAGGCGATGGGGCCGGTTCGCTAATACAAAGTCTCGGTCATTTGCGAATTTAAGTACGACATTGTACTTAGTGATGGTATAGTCAATCGAAGTGCTTCGCAAATTGGGCGTGATTGATTGTAGAATGCACAATGCAGGTGTAGTACAGTAAGTGAAAATTTACACCCGCGTTTTTGTTTTGTGACGACTGGCAACTTCTTTTGAATACAAAGATACTTCAGACGCATATGTTTTCTCGAAGTGGTACAGTAGGATAAGTACATGTATTAATACCGGTACATGTACGGGAAAAATAAGAAGAAAAAGGAATCACTGAACTACTGGCTCCGAGACAGTAGCCCGAGCAGCAAAAGCGCTCCAGGCCTGCGGAAAAGCGATGCTCCACTTGTGCCAATTCCTCCACATGTATGACTACAGTACAAACTACTTCGAAGTATCCTCATTTCTTGCTTCGTAAATGACGAAGCTGAAATGCGTAACTTGCAACACTTACAATACCGGTAACTGCGCATTTTTAAAAGCGAATAAGTGAATAATACGGTACATATTTAAATATTGAAATAGTTGACAAACGCAGTCCTCTGCTGAACACCATCTAAGTTGCTATCTTCAAGCACGAAAGAACCCAGGTCTGACTACTGTACATGTATTAATAGATTGCACGTCATACACCGTACTTCCGAGGGTTAAAACTTCCCGGTAACCGCATGGAAGTCCCCCTCTTGTTCAAATACACCCCCCTCTTTCCGATAGCGTGACTGACGCTTCTCGCGTTTCACCCTGTTTTTCACCGCAGCAAGCGAACCTGAGGCTTGCTTTCAAGCCGAATCGCCAAGCCTTTAGTCAATATTCGACTTCCTTAGCAGCACGTCAACGTCAAATATCAACTGACCCCCACAAACAAGCCACTACCTCGCTGTCGATTGAACCACCTTGCCGTTTTCCAAGATTATTACATGGATCTCGACCAATGCGAAAATTGACTCCTTCGCGAAGAGAGTCCGATATGCAGGTACATGTACTGTACGTCGAAGGAACTTGCTGCCGAAACGATGACGGGTCATTGTCTCTTGAGGTTCTATCGACATTGACAAAAACCTTGACCATGGGGCATCCCAACGGCTGCTGCTATCCAGCTGCCAAAAGCTAAATCTGGCAAAAAAATAGCTTTAGACACCTGCACCGGTACTGCCAAATGCCAAGCAAAAATAGCATCAGCCCCTTGCGGTCTGCCAAATTTGGCAATCAAGATAGCTACCTCTAAATAGAGATCATAGATTAAGTAAAGCAAATGCAGGTCAACGTAAGCCGAGCAATTAACCCAGTGAGGCCAAGCTTTATGTATAGAAAGACGAGCTAGAAGCTAGCCACGGGCCAAAGTGTAGCTGCAGAAGTCAAATATAATAAAAGTAACCAGGCGGGAACACCATAACCATGCACAACATTGGTGGTGCAAATGTAAACTCAAACATGCGGGCCACGGTTAAATTTCGTGAGTGGTACTTCACCCGTAATTTTACGGTAAATGTATTTAATCTTGGAAGCTCAAAACTTCGCTCTGACCAACAAAACATCACAACGCGGCAATAACCCGAGAATGTCTGCTCCTTTGGGAAGGGGCACCAACTCTTTGCGACGCAAAGCTTATGAGACGAGATAGCACCCGTTCTCATTCCCGGAATCCCATCCGAGGATTACCAACTACAAACTGAATACAAACAGTGAGATACCGGTAAAAGGGTCGACAACTATTATAGCGAATGTAGCGTCTGTCGAAAAATCACAACGTATGTTGACGTCACAACGCTGATACCAAATCGATCATATTCTTGCGTGTGGGTGTGGTAACCCGTCACTTGTACTTCTTTAGGAACCCCAACATATTTTGTCCTAGAAACAAGGACAAAACTGGTGGAAATTTCTCTCGCAAACTGATTTGTCCTAGAAATATTCAAGGAAACATGACCAGGAGTTTGTGAGCCACTCTGTTTAATCGCGCCGTCTCTTATAACAAATCCATCCTTTATCATACCGGTATACTTCTTGAAGTACTACGTACCGGTAGTACAGTATTTCGAAGTCTTTTGTTCGCAAATTATCGAAAATGCCTCAGCTACCGCAGTCGAACTGATTAACCGATGCATTGTCCAGGATGGAAAATGTGGACAGAGACATTCCAACCCCGAAAGCTCCTAAAATTTGGGCCGTTTCTAAGGGATAACAACAACAGAGGAGATCGTGCCTCAGACCAATGTTGACCTTAGCTGTACTACATGTACCGGTACTAATATTATCGCATTCACTCGATAGAAATCGAGAATCGAACGACCCGTTTCCTTATTCACACTTCCCGAGTTTGTGGTAGAGAATGAAGTCGATGCGTCTCACATAACCCCTCGATCTGACCTGATTGTTACAGCTCACAACGGAGCATCGATGTCCTCCGCCGTGGAGAAAGCATTTGCCTCGTGTGAGACTCCTCTTGGTGCAGCCTGGGTGTGCACAGTACTTCACTCCACCGTGAGCATTGCACAACCACTTAAACTGTGCCTTCTTGACGCAGCCAGGGTGCGAACAGCAGAATAGTCCGCTGGCAGTCCGTCTCCGTTTCGATTTCGGCATCGCTTTATTGGTCTTGGAAGTGATTTTCTCGGCCTTCCGCGCGTCTTCGAGGCACGCTTGGAAAGTTCGCATGGGAGTACCTTCTACGATTTAGTATTTACATCCCGGGGCGATTTAGTACATCCCTTTTAATAGTTTTTATAAGCCACTTCGTAAAAATCCGTAATTTAACGAGTAACGGAGCGCAATACCGTACAGTACACCACCCATTCGGGGGTCTCATGATGAGACAGACACTTCGATCGTCCGTCCAATAGAGACACCTCGATCGTCCATCCAACATTACCGTCATTATGATTCGCCGTGTTGGAACGTGCATGAGACATTCGACTATCAAAAAGAACGTCCTGTTCAGATCTATGCAGCGTTTGACGCCGATGTCCACCCTTGAAGTGATCTTGCTGTCAACTTCACTCGATTCTCCAGCCATTCACGCATTTTCGGCCTCGAGCTCAAGTCGATTTTCTACCTCAAGTCAAACCTCGCAATGCTTTGTCGTATCGCCCTTCGCGCAGCTCACCAAGCTTCCATCATGTCTGCTGCCAAGACTCGCACGTTCGCTACGACGCAACTCCGTTCAGCAAGCAACAAACAGCGTCAAAGTGCCGTAGTGCTAGGAGTTACAAGCCTCGCTGCTGTGGGTGGGTTGGCCATCACGAACATTGTGAACGCCCACGAAAAACCAGTGGACCTCGACGCAATCGAGGAGGAGATCGTGGATATCTTCGATGAAGACAACTATATGGGACCCACCATTGTGCGACTAGCGTGGCATGCATCCGGCACGTTCTCCAAGCACGACCAGTCCGGTGGAAGTACTGGAGGTACAATCCGCTTCAAGCCTGAAATTAACCATGGAGGAAACGCTGGACTGCATTTGGCAGTTGAAGCCCTCGAGACAGTGAAGAAGAACCACCCACAGATATCTTATGCCGATCTATACGTCCTGGCAGGTGTCACGATGATTGAAGAAATGGGTGGGCCCAAAATTCCGTTCCGTCTTGGCCGTCCGGACGCTAAGAGCGGCGATGAACCTACCCAGACACATGACGGACGCCTACCGGATGCCGACAAAGGCAGTAAGGAGAAAACTACCGATCATGTTCGGCAAGTATTCAACCGGATGGGCTTCGACGACAGAGACATGGTCGCTCTCATTGGTGCCCATGCCATTGGTCGCTGCTACCCGGATCGTATCGGCTACAGCGGGCCATGGACCAATTCCGAGTGGACCTTTTCGAACGAGTTCTATCGTGAGCTTCTGGAGAACAAATGGACCATCAAGAAATGGGACGGCCCGATGCAGTACGAAGATCCCACTGGTAACTTGATGATGTTGCCGTCCGATATGGTGCTGATTGAGGACCCCAAGTTCAAAAAGTACGTCGAGATGTATGCGAACGATGAGGAGCTGTGGTTTGAAGATTTCTCGAAGGCTTTTGTAAAACTCACGGAGAACGGAGTCAATTTCCCGAAAACTTCAGACTGGGGCAAGATATCTAGCTAAGGTGACAGCTCATATTAATGTGTGCGGTAGATATTTTCCTTTGCCAGCAATGAACATGTTGACGAAAGCGATAGTTTGTCTATCGGATACCTACCCGGCTAAGGTTTCTAAACATGTACTTGTAAGAAATCTGTTTCTAACAGAAAAATAAAATCGGTTAACTACCTTGTAGTTAACCGATTTCATGTACATTTACCGGTAACCTGCCAGTTGTTTATCTGATCAGGGCTTACGCCAAATTTCGAGGCTGGGCCAATAGGAGCAACATGCAAACGGTTCCTCTCCACAATCTCTATTATTCAGTCCACCCCCAAGGTCACAATTTCACGCTTTGAGGACGAAGGCGCCATTGTGTTTGTGTGGGTGGTATGTTTCGAGCCTGTCGAGTTAGACGGACAGTCGTTTTGTGGTGTTCAATGCCAATCCACTGGGTGGGTCCACTTGAGCGAGCAAAACCCTGCGAGCCTGAACACGACGCTGGTACGATCATATTCCCGGCTGTGGCTGGAAACAAGCGGTCAGGAGCATTCCCGGATGCTGCAATCGCTCTTCAATCTGGCTCAGCCTATTCACGACAAATGCTCGGCTGCGTACTCTTCGATTTTGGTGAAGGTTTTGATCGAAGAAGACGGAAAATGAATGGCGGGTGGCGAGAACTCCTCGCTGAGGAATCGTTTACTGTAGTGCTGTTTTTAAAACGTTAAAACGATCAACTTCAATACCTTGCAACTGTACCTGTCATTAATCCGATAAATGACATGCGTGTCAAAGCGCGATCTTCCACCAAGAGGTGCCATCAAATGGTTCCCCTGCTGCTGCGTTGTGTTTTCTGGTGCATCTTTGCGGCCACAACCAGCAATAACAGACTCGACGTCGCGGCTGCAATTGCACCTCGAAGCTATTTCTCCAGCGTCCGCACCCTCACTCGCCAAGTGACCCAGTCATCGCCGACGCTGCCAATGTACCACCCACCACCAAAGCTTTGCTTGCATTAGACTGGAACTGATAGGAACGTATGGGTTGTCCTTATTTTTCGTGACTAAAGTTCGCGGTGGATCAACTTCGAGCGTTGTCGGACTCGGGTATCTACACGACGTTGTCACTTGCGAAGATCCACGCAGCAGCTACGGAGGTGCTGTACTTTGTGGTATTTTTTTAGATTTGGGAGGCTGATGGCAATGTATTGGGGTAGTTGGGGGATTTCCACTATGTTATTCACTTGCAGGTGGGGTTGGCGTCGCCGTACTTCCGGAGCAAACGGGGCGTGGAGGAGTTCGAGATGATGGTGCTGGAAAGCAAACCACGCGTCGAGGAACGAGCCATCGGTGCCTTCAATGCTACCCGTAGTATTGCCATTGACGAGTTTCCCGAGATGGATGAGGACGCTATTGAAACCTTCTGGGTGCAGATGGTGGAGGAGAGACGTCAACGTCGCCGTGAACTCTTTGAACAGTGGGAGCGAGAAGGAGACGATGAAGGCGAAGCTGAGAACGCACAGTCTGTCGAGAATGCACAGACTAACACGGCGGAATCTGCGGAGCAGGCTTCGAATGCTGCCGTTGAGAAGGTGACGAGGACTCTGACCATCGAGGAGCTACAAGCTATGCCCACGAAGCAACTCCGGCAGCTACTTACGACACCTGAAAGTACGGCGCCACTCCGAGCCGCTGTGTCAGCTATTCTGGATGAACGTCTCACGCTGCTCGAGCAGCGAGAAGAAGCTCTGTACAGCCAAAACAACCAGCAGCAGCCCCATGAAGAGCTATGAACCTAGCAACTTGATATGAACGGTATATCGGGTGTATTCAGAAGCTTAACATCCAATGAGAACGACGGGAGCGAGGCTCGTGCTCAACCTAAATGAGATCTGCCACGTTCATGGGCATCTCGTCGATCTGCGTGCTATAGTACTGCTCAATGTCGCGCAGGATGCGGACGTCGTCGTCCTTGACGAAGTTGATTGCAACACCCTTGCGTCCGAAACGACCAGAACGACCGATACGATGGATGTACAGCTCGCGGTTGTTGGGAAGATCGTAGCAGATAACCAGCGACACCTGCTGCACATCAAGACCACGGCCCCAGACGTCTGTGGTGATGAGCACGCGCGAGCCACCCGAGCGGAACTCCTGCATGATGGCGTCACGCTCCTTCTGCGGCATGTCACCGTGCATGGCCGACACCGTGAAGTTAGCCTCGCGCATCTTGGCCGTGAGCCAGTCCACTTTTCGCTTCGTGTTGCAGAAAATCACGGCCTGCGTGATCGTCAGCGTGTCGTACAAGTCACACAGCGTGTCGAACTTCCACTCCTCCTTCTCCACGGCCACGAAAACTGTTTGATACCCTCGAGCGTCAGTTCATCACGCTTCACGAGCACCTTGACGGGTTCGTTCATGAACTTGCGCGTCAAGTCCAGCACTTCCTGAGGCATGGTAGCCGACACCAGCAGCACCTGCGTCGACGGCGGCAGGTAGCGGTAGATGTCGTAGATCTGTTCCTTGAATCCCTTGTTGAGCATCTCGTCGGCCTCGTCAATCACGAGCATCTTGATGTTGCGCGTACGCAAGTTACGACGACGGATCATGTCGAATATCCGACCAGGTGTGCCAGACACCACCTGCACTCCAAAGTCCAGACGGCGGATGTCCTCGCCCACGCTTTTGCCACCGATACAGGCGTGGCACTGCACGTTCATGAAGTCTCCCAGAGCCAGCACGACCTTCTGTGTCTGCTCTGCAAGTTCTCGAGTGGGGAGATGACAAGAGCCTGCGTCTCATTGCTCGAAATGTCCAGAGATTGGAGGATGGAGATGGAAAACACCGCCGTCTTGCCCGTTCCCGACTGGGACTGGGCAATCAGGTCGCGACCCTGGATAGCAGGCTTGATAGCACGTTGCTGGATGGCCGAGGGCTTCTCAAAGCCTGTTCAAACACATTAAAATGTCAATAAACTCCCAATAAACTGATTCACCCCTCCACCAGGTTCTCCTGGGGGCTACAGAGCGATTCAGAGCCTCAAACTTTTCAGTGAGGTAGAGAAGAGGCCTACCATATGAGTAGATGCCACGCAGCAAGTCTTCCTTGAGTCCCATGGCTTCAAAATTGGGGAAGACGGTGATGTCCTTGGACGTGGTGAACTCCACCGAGTCTCCGTCATCTTCGTCCACCAGACGTGAGCCTGCAGATGTGAATAGGGTATGTATCAATAGCAGAGAAGGTCAGCTACATGATCGTGGTGGTTGCAGGGTAGGAAGATGAGCAGGAGAGAGATACGGGGCTTCGTACGTCGCTTCGTATCCTCGTGGGGCATTTTAGCAATGGCAGGAGCTAAAATATTGTGACGCCCAACCACTTAGAATTTGGCATTATTTCGGGGTCAGTTAGTGACATTGATGTACACCACATAATGTGTTGCAGTTGAAGTTACCGACCACGATGACAGCGGAAATGCGTGTCCTCATCTAGAATCTTCCAGACTGGGTCACTCAGCGCCAAACTTACGTCCAAGCTGCCAGTTGTGGCCCCGATAGATTCCACTGACTGATTCAGCTGGTCTTCCGTTGCCATAAAGTAAGCCAGACCATCGTAGAGAGAGCGGCGTGAACGGCTGTGCAACGAGGGCCGGTGGAACTTCGAATTGCGCACCCGTGTACATGTCAAACTTGCTCCATTGAGTCACAAAATGCCTTCCTCGCCGTAGTTGTAGCATGGCTGTACACGAGACTTGTCGGACTGTGCAGCAATCCATCGCAGCGTCTTCTGCATTTCCACCGGGTCCTGAGGCTTGATACCTTCCTGAATTCCAGCAGCGAGAATTGATAACGAGTCACCGAGTAGTTGGGCAGAGGGGGCGGAGAGAACTGGGCTCAGCACTCCGTTAGGGAAGTACCGAGGTGGCATCCCCACGAGTTGATTCCGACTACGCAAGTCAATCGAAATCAAGATCTGGCTTGCTGCGTCCACCGAAGCCATCCCTTGAGCTGCACGCTGATACACACGCGCACGGTAGACACTTTGCCAGATATGAGCAGTCAATGCACAGAAGGTTGATAGCGATTGGCCTCGATTGGTCCCATTGGCCTCAGCTTTGAGCGCTGCGAGCTCGTTCGGCGAGAAGCGAAGTACACGACCGGTGACTGGCGGAGGGACCGGCTTGTCAACGGCTGCAGTGGTGCCATTTTCTTCTCTCTCTGGTGATAACTTGACAAGGGTCGGTTGGAACTTAAGCGCTTCTTGTCGCTCCTGGAGCGTCATTTCATGCAATTCTGCCATGTTAGAACCAATATGTGGTGATCTTGAAAGCTTTGGAGCTGGATCAACACCCAACTCAACGTCCTGAAAGCCTCGATACAGCTCGCTTAGATCGCGTACGAGCTGGAAGAACCCAGCCGCGTCACAGAAAATGTGTCGAATACAAATACCGATCGACACGCCGCCACAAGCGAACCGCGTATGCTGCACCGCCAGGATCGGGTCACAAATGTCGCCCGAGCCAAACGGTGGCAGCAACGCATTGCCTCCATCCGGCAAATTCGTGACTATTAGTCGTGGTGGGGATCCCGGTTCCTCATCTTGTGCAACTGCTTCGAACGCTTCCAGCGGTTCAACGCACGTCGCCTGCACCAGTTTCACCCCGTTCCAAGCTGCTCAGTCTGCGGCGTCTTGTCCTTCTCCTTCATGACGACCCGTCCTGTCAGATGCGGATAATAATCCAGCAGTCGTTCCAACGCGCTTTTCAGCTTTTCAATTGGAATCACCTCCCACTCTCCAAATTCTTCCGACGGTACACAAACACAACCGTGAGAGGCAAAAAGTGCTGCGTGGCGTGGTCCAGCGGCCCCAGCAGCACCGGAACCTCCAAACTCGGAATTTCGTCTCCATTCACCAAAACCTCCGCCGTAACCGTCACTTTCGACTTCATTCTGACAATTCAAATTGGGAACTGCCATACAAAACCATTGACTTTTGGGGTCACCACACAGAACAGTTGCGCTGCATTCTTTGCGGTGCAGTTGACCTTTTCAGTCACATGTCGTGATAACAAGAATATCCGGTTATTTCCGGATTTTATCGGGCGATTTGCTACTTTACCCATCAAACTTGCCTTTTCGTCTCCAAGCACCCCAGTTCTACTTCTCTTTTCGCTATGAGTGGCGCGTCCGAGGCGCTCGAGTCGCCCACGAGGCTCGTGACGGACGTGGCCACGCAGTGGCTGGCGAATATGGACGCCATGCGGGACGAGGACGGGGCAGAGAAGGTGTCGCCCAAGAAGAAGAAGGCGAAAAATGGGCACGAGGACCCAATTGGGAGCCCCGTAATCGCCGATTCTACTGACTCGAGTCCCGTAAACAAGAAACGAGGGATGGAGGAAAATCAGAAGAAAAGACCCAAACGGAAATACCGCAAGTCCACGATCAACGTGCGGAAGGTGGGGGAAGTGGCGTTTTCGTGGTGGGTGCAGTGGGTTTTATTGACGATAAATGGGTTTTATTACAGGAGGAGAAGGCTCAATTGTTGGAGGAACTGGCCGAGCTGCACACCAAGATGGAAGAGCTCAAGGCCAGGGCGTTCGCCACTTGTGTGGGGGTGAAAGCTCGCACGCCCAGTGAGATGCAAAGTGCAAATAGGGTGCTGAGACGGGCAATTCAGTCCCAGCAACTCGAGTGCACCAAGATCCACGCACTCATGTCAGAGTACTCTTTATTTGTGAGTTTTGTATTTTGCGGGAACGTGTTTTTACTGGTGGAAAGTGAAAAATGCTGATGTTTTTGTTGATTTTGTGTATTTGGAATGGCAGAATATTCGAGTGGGAAGTCCAATTCATCGGCCTATTTACTTGGAGAAGGACATGCATTCACGGCGAGCTACGTTACTGTCGCTGAAGAGCAAGGTGCTGGAGGATGGAGCCAAGTTTTTAAGCGACCGGCGGCCTCGTGTTGACCCGTTGAAACCCATGAGGGAGGATCACGGGTATGAGGCTTCGAATGGAGACTTTTTCGCTACGTACATTTCGACGATGCAGTTCGAAAATACAGTGAAGCAGGTGTACGATATTCTGCTTGGGTATTTTAGCAGTATCGAGATCAGTGTCTCGGAGAAGCTGGGAAACATCACGATCCGCGAAGACGACGATAATATGGCGCCCGGTATCACACAGAACCGATTGGTGTCGACAACTATTGGCGGCCTGCGGATGGAGTCAAACACCGTGTACTTTTCACGATACGAGACCGGTGACGAGGACGCAGGTCACCAGAATGGGTACGGCATCTTCGTAGCGGACTTTGTCGACGAGGACCAGCTCAACCCGTACCACCCAAACGAGCGCATCCGCCGAGATTTCACGGCTGTGCTCGAGCTCACGTCGTACCCGATCAGCCACGGCGTGCGCACAAGGTCTAAGAACACAAGTGAGGGGCGCGTCGTCGTACTTACTCGGTGGGTGCACAGCAAAGTGTATCACCCCGAGTACGAGATCCCGCAGTCCGGTTGGCACGAGATGCGCGACAACACGGAACGATGGATCCAGACGCTGCATCACACCATGATGGAGCGGCTTTCCCCTGTCGTGTGCTGTCGGCGGTAACGGAAGCATAACAAAATTTTACTTGCGTTATAAGTCCTTTCTTCAGCTCATTTCTGGAGGTGGCGCTGTGGATCTGTAGCTTGAATTGAGTTCGGTCATGCTGACTGAAAAGGTCCTGCTGGGTGCATTGAAAACAATGCACCTTTTCTCTGGCTAAAACGCTGGGTACACATTGAAAACTCACACCAAGAAAGGCACTCGTTTATCATTTTTCTGGACTTTAATGTCGAGCTCGATGTCATCCTGTGTGACTCATCCAGTGCTAAGCTCTACACTGGAAGCTCACACGCCCCATGAACTACGGATCATGGAACATAGAAATAATACATCGAAGTAGTGCATTGTGGATTTTGAGGTGGGCATCTCACGTCGCTCTTCGTGTCGAAGTCACGAGCATGTCAGGGCTACCGGCTTCTCGCGCCGAAGCGCTCAGCGTTATCTTCTTCGGCGTCTTCAGCTCACTACTCTCCGAGACACCTGCGCGGCAAAAGACTTTTAAGATTACTCTTACCGCGGCTGCCAATGTGTGGGCAATCGCTAGCTCGTTCCTGACGGTGTACGACATCATGTCGGATTCAAGTGGCATCGAGCGGCACTTGTTGCTTTTCATGATGGGTCTCTTGGCGCTGACTGTCATCACAAGCGCATGTGCCTTAATAATGATGTCGAATCCCTCCATTCAAAATACTACCACCGAAACCTACTTCAAGGTTGTGGGCCTCGTCGCGATCGGATCGACGCTGGTTTTTGGTCTTGTCCAGTTGTATTTGGCGTATTCGCGAGGATGCAACGAAACTGTTTTCGAGGAGGGCGCCGCGATATGTGAACACTCCAGAGGCTACGTTCTGGCAGCAATAATTTCGGCTGGTGTGCTCGCTGTCGTTATCTGTGGGATTATTTTCTTCCATTCTACTGAAAGCGAGTCGAGCAGCGGCGTCTTGAGGCAGTTTATATTGCCTGACGACGACAGATGCCGTGAATGCGATTCCCCTCAGTCCCAAGGAGCCGCCATACTCAACCGATTGAGCGCGTTCGTGAAAGTGTGTCTCCTGGGCGTCTACTGGTTCCTCGTTGACGCTGATCTGTCGTGGAATTTTTCATGGGGCACGACGCGAGCTGGTGGGCGACTGGGCAATGGGCTAAACACGGCGCGGCGATTGCCAATAGTCTCCTGAACTAAGGTCCACAATCACTGTGTAGTATTGCATACTATTTAATACTTCGAAGTACAAGGACAAGTTGAAGAAAAAGGCAACTTCCGCTCTCGCCAGTCGCGCTTTGTCACTAATCCGCAATTTGTGACATATCATGATGACGGGCCCCGATTACTCGACCAGTTTTAGTGTCATGGACGACTTCCTCGCCCGACTCGATGCGAGGCAGCAGCGTCCAGCCGGTGCTCGTCAGCCTGCAACCGCAACAGCCCAGTCAGCGCCGAGCTTCCCGCAGTCCGAGACGTCGTTCACGATGCCCAATCCGGCTGTGCTGCGAGCCTCCAGTGCCAGCGCCTCGTCGTCGCCCTTTTCGTCGTCTTCGTCGACTGCAGCGGAGGCGGTGGACCCGTCTCAGCCGTGGATGGCGCTCATGGGAGCGACCAATTTGAAGATGCAACAGGAGAAGAGAACGGCCAGTAGAAAAGGAGAAGACTCGGGTAGGAAGAAGGAGAGAGAGCAGGAGACGGAGCAGCCCAAGCGCAAGAGGAAGTATCGGAAGGCTACGCACACCATCCGAAAGGTGAGTTACTGGAGAGGTGGCGGGTTTTGTGTTCTTTTGTAAACTTGAGTGTTGCAGGAGGAGAAGGAGGAGTTGTTGAAAGAGGTGGAGAAGCTGAAAGCCCACATTGTGAGCTTGCGGAACCATGTCCGAGTTCCAGAAGATGAAGAAGAGGTCATGAAAAGGAAGGAGGTCGGGAGAGTCTTGCGTGAAGGGATTAAAGAGCACCAGCAAGTTTTCAGCCGACTTTCGTCCCTCATGTCCGAGTACACTCTCTGCGTGAGTTTATGTTGGTGGGTGGGTGGTGAGGTGTTGCGTGCTAATGCTGGTATCGTACACGCTCCTCTTTGTGCAGTCGATTCAGTCTGGAAGTCCGTTGCAGGACTTTATCCACTTGAAGAGCGACGAGCAGTCTCGACATGACGTGTTGACCGCTCTCAAAGTGAAAAGATGGAGAAAGCTCAGCGCTTTATGCAAATGCGACGACCGAACTTAGATCCGTGCAACACGATGGGGAGGAGCGTCGCTACGAAGCAGAGAACGGAGACTTCTGCTCGACGCGCTTCACGGTGACGCAGTTCGAAGACGCGCAGAGCGTGAAACAAGTGTTCGACCTCTTGGCTCTCTACTTTTGCAACATCGAGATCAGCATCTCGGAGAAGATCGGCCACATCACCATTCGCGAAGACGACGGAGGCGACGACAAAGGCATCGTGCAGAACCGACTGGTGTCGGTCACTCACAAAGACGTCAAGATGGAGTCGAACACAGTCATGTTCTCGCAGTTCTTCGATCGCAGCACGGATGGATCAGGCGACAGCAGCTACGGACTTATCGTGGCCGACTTTGTGGACGAGGACGACCGTCACCCGTACGTGCCAAGTCAGCGCGTGCGACGCGATGTCAACGCTGTGCTGGATATCCGAGAGTTCGTGCCGCAACGTCCGAAAAGCGTGGCTGGCGGGCCTCTTTCCTGCAAGTCGGTTGTCGTCCTTAGTCGCTGGGTGCAGAACCGAATGCACTACCCCAAATTTCCCGTGTGCACAGACGGATGGTACGAACTCCGGGACAACATGGATCTGTGGGGTCGTGCCTTGCATCGCACGATAGCCGAGAATCTGCGGGCCGAAACATAATACTTCGAAGTAGTTGTCCACCTCAACACGTCGTTTGCAGTTTTGCCGTGCAGCATGGATGCCATCCGATTTGCAGTCCAGTCCACACAAAAACGGGGTCTCTATGAACCACCTGTCCGCAGACAACATGAGGCAGCATGACGCGTTCCCCCGCGGCGGAACGGCATCGTCCACTACGTCGTCCACAACTTCGTCTCCATTGAGTGACAGTGTAGCGCCAACGCGTTCGTGGGCTGCCATCATCGCCCCGAGATCGGACGAGTCGGTGGATGCCACTCAAGAATGCAATGAAGGACACACGAATCCATTGGCCAAGAAGCGGCGGACAGCAGAAACAGAAGAAGAGCAAGCACAAACACTAGCTGATGCGACTGTACGGCCGAAACGCAAATATTCCAAGAGGAAGCACCGCAAGGGAACGCACACCATCCGAAAGGTGGCGAATGTCATGTTGTAGTGCGAGGTGGTGAGTGTAGTGCTCATGGTTGGTTGTGGTTGGGTAGGAGGAGATGGAACGGTTGGTGAAGGAGATGGAGATTTTGCACAAGGAGATGGCGGCGCTCAAGCAGCGAGCGATTGACCCGACCTTCTCTGTGGACAGACTGGTGCGTAAATCGCGCCGTCAGATTCTGCAGGACGCAGTTCAGGGGCACATGCAGAAGTTCTGCAAGACGCTGTCCATCATGTCGGGCTACACGCTGTGCGTACGTATTATTTTCGCGAGTGGATGGGTGATTATTTACTGACGTGTTGTCTGGAACAGAACACCCAAGCAGGAACTCCGTTGCAGGAGAAGATTGTACTGAAGAGGGACTCGGAGTCTCGTCGTGAGACGCTGCAAGCGATGAAGCACAGGAAGCTCAAGAATGCCGAGCAGTATTTGAAAATTCGTTGCTCGAATTTGGACCCGTGCAAGTCTCTTACTGAGGACCAGCGCTACGAAACGGACAGTGGCGGCTTCTGCTCGGCGCGCTTCTCCATTCTGCAGTTTGAGGGTGCTCAGAGCGCCAAACAAGTGTTCGACTTGGTCATTTTCTACTTTAGCAACATGGAGATCAGCGTCTCGGAGAAGCTCGAGACCCTCGTGAGCGTCCGGGAGAACGACGACGACGACATTTCCCACGGGATCACGCAGAACTGCTTGGTGTCTACTACCACGAACTTGGGCATGCAGATGGAGTCGAACACCATCATGTTCTCGGACTTCTGCGAGCGCGAGGACATTCCGTGCGCCGACCGCGGCTACGGCCTCGTCGTGTCCGAGTTTGTCGACACTGACGAGCGCTACCCGTACCAACCCGACCAGCGCGTTCGCAAGGACGTGAACGGTGTGATCGAAGTTCGGGCGTACAACCGTCCGAAGAAAACTTGGAGCGGGAACTGCTACAAGAGGAAGAGACGGTCGTCGTGATGACCAGGTGGGTGCAGAACACTCTGCATCGACCCGAGTTCCCCATGGCTGTCGAAGGCTGGCGAGAACTCCGACATTCCATGGACAGCTGGGGGCTTCTGCTGCATAGTACGCTGCTCGAGAGTCTGCACCCCACAGCCTGAAGTGCAACTCGGAAGCTGAACTTTTGCTAGTCGTGTCGCACTTAGCAATATTATGTGCGCAATCACTCACTCCGTGATTGCGCACCCAGTGACACGACGTGGGCAGCACTTACCGAACTACAAGGGCAGCGATGGATCGTTGCTGGGGTTTGCCTTCCACCCAGGACAAGCGTCTACGGGTGGAGACCATCACGGACACAGTGGAGGGGAGCGAGAGTTGGGGAAAAGACACGCAGAGACTAGCCCCGCTGGACTCGACGAAGTGCTGGAGCTGCAAGGCGCCAGGGTGAGAGACGTTTCTGGCAGCGCCAAGTCGCGTAAGACGGAAGCTGCGCCTCGTCGCCAGCGGAAGCACCGGAAGTCGACGAACACGGTTCGCAAAGTACGTTTTAGCCCCTGAGGTTTTGTTGGGAAGCTGTTGCTGATGGGGTGGTGGTTTGTGGAGAAGGAGGAGAAGGAGCGGCTGCTGAAGGAGATGGAGGTACTTAACGCCCAGTTGGAGAGCTTGAAGCAGCAAGCGATGGTCGAGAAGGGCAAATCGGGCCGAGATACGGCGAAAAGATGCAAGCCGGGCGGGAGTTGCGAGACGATATCCACGTGAACCAGCAGAAGTTTGGAGAAATCGCGTCCATCATGTCGGAGTTTTCGCTATGTGTACGTGCTACAGACTATTGGGCATTGTGCTCGGCTGGGCTGATCTATGGCGGTGTTTATTGCAGAACGCACGAGCGGGGTCGCCATTGCACGACCGCATGGAGTTAAAGCGAGAGATTGAGTCGCGTCGGAAACTGCTAAGGGGGTTAAAGACCTCGAAACTCTCAAGGGCTGAGCACTTCTTGCAGCTGCGTCGACCCAGGAGTAACCTTAGAAACAATGTCGACGAGGGCCGTCGCTTCGAAATGGACAATGGTGATTTTTCTCCGAGCGGTTGTCCGTGACCCAGTTTCGAGACGCTCGAAGCGTGAAGCAGATCTATGACTTGCTGCTGTTCTACTATTGCAACCTGGAGATCAGCATCTCGGAGAAAATGGGTCATATCACAATCCGCGAAGACGAAGATAACGGCAGCGAGAGTATCACGCAGAACCGGTTGGTGTCCACGACGTGTATCGGTAACGGGTTCAAGGTGGAGTCGAATTCGATCACGTTTTCACAATTTTATGAGCGTGAGGACGAGAAGAATAGCATCTACGGAGAAAGCGACTTCGGGATCATCGTGATGGATTACGTCGACGAGGACGAAAAGTACCCTTATCGGACGGACCGTATTCGCAAGGATATCGTCGCTGTCATGGAAATTCGTGAGTGCTCGAGAGCCGACGAAGGGAGGATGGTCGTGCTCACCAAGTGGGTACAGAACAAGCTGCACCGCCCACAGTTTCCCATGGAGTTCAAAGAATGGGTCGATCTCCGCGAGCGAATGGATCTCTTTGGCAAGACCATACAACGAACATTGTCCGAAGACCTGCATCTCGATCTCGAAGCGCGACGCGAGTGAACTCGACCAAATGGACTACAAAATAGCAAGGAAGTGGCTACGTTCACCAATTATCTTACATAAACCGAACAAAATTGACCTAACCACAAAGTCGCCGGCCGAAGGCCGCGGTCGCGCAGCGCGTAGCGCTGCAAGACTAGGTGAAGCCTAGCGGGCTTGGCCAGAGAGGTTTAGCATCGACGTGCGAAGTCGCGCGGGGTGCTAAACCTCGACATTTACCCGTTCCCCCACGGTTATCAGGTTTAGGGCAGGGTGATATAGTCGCTTATGTTGCTGCTGTTGCTGGCAAGTTGCGCTAAAGTTGCACTAAAAGCCGTTCTATGTAAGATAATTGGTGAACGTAGGGAGCGCCAAAAAGCAACCGCCAAAAAATATACTTCGCAGTACTACTCCGTCTCAAAATTGATGTACCATCCCACTCTTTTTAGTCCCAAAAATGTAAAAAATGATGTTCCCAAGTTTATACTAGGTTTAAGTAAAGTGCGCTATAGTGTGCTGTCTTTTCTCTGTATGCTGCGACAAAATTGCAGCTGTTTCGCGTTAATCGGGCTACTGATTTTGTCATCCTGATGGCAAATTTATGGCCGTTCTTAGCAAAATTAAATTGGTGGATTTGGCTCCCGTGGCCCAATGATATCGCTAGGATGCAGAAGGTGGTGGACGCCGCATGGGCAATCAAATCCACGTCCACCGACAGAAATTAGGGGTGGACGTGGATGGAGGGTGGACGGGAGGGAAGACTTTGAGGTGTGCCACGTTTACGGAAGAGTCACCAACGGAAGAGCAGATTATCTTTCCACTGTGGTTTGGAGGCTCATTCCAACTTCTTTCCTGTACCCCAGCGCCCCCTCCCCCCACTCACCCAAGCACCAACCTCGAAGATGTCTTCCAATTCGTCGACCGCTGCCCCCACCAAGATCGCTCCAAACGGCTCCCTTATTTCGCCGGCTCGTCCCACCAGCGTCGCCGACGTTCTTTCAAGTCATCCATGACCCTCGACGAGGCAGAGGCCAGCTTGATGACATTTGGAGCCAAGCAGCTCCGTACGGAGTGCTATCTGCGGCAGCTTCGTATCGTGAAGAAGGGCGCTGACAGCAACGACCACAAGATCGGCTACGTTGCTCTGCTCATGCAGCAGAAACGTGCATTTGCCGAAATGCAGACCCTCGGTGTTGACAATGGGCCTGTTAAGGAGTTGGCACCTACAGGAACTAAACTTCGGATGCGCCACTGCATGATCCGACTTCTGAACGTCGTATTTTCAGAGTCGTTTGCGCATCGCGTGCACGAAATCGATTGCAGACCTACTCGAGCTGAACTAGACACGAACCAAACACAAGGAAGCTCGTCATTTTGGACGGATTTACACGACGCCTACACAAGATTGTGTGTGGATTTTGGCAAGCTGGTCTCTGACCTGCCCTCTTTCGCAAAGTGCGATCCTAGTGTTATCGTTCCCCACGACGCAGCAAAGCTTCGCGATATGTGGAAAGATGTTAGCAGTCGCTACTCGCTTGCGCTTGCAAACTCACGTGTCGGGTATGCACGATAACGATTTCTTCTCATACTGCTCGGGTAAGATCGACGTGTTGTATATGCACGAATGGCTCCACATCAGACCTGGACTACTGAATTCTGTTGAAGGACGGCTTCCGAAACGTGCTCGTTTGAGCACTATGCTGGAAGGGGGAGACAGCGATGACGACACAAACCAGAGTTCCAAGAAACAACGGACCCACAACAAGTCGAGCAAGGTTACGCCAGACGTGGTCGCAGACATTCTTGCCACTCTCCGTGTCAGCAACGCCTCTGCAGAAGAACTTGAGCTCGACTGTCGTTTTGCGCAGTTGGTGTCTACACTTAGTGCTTTAATGGCTCTACGAGAACGGATTGTGAGCGCATCGCCTGGGATCTACAGTACCGACGATCTGAACGAAGTCAACGAGGACATTGCCCATGTTCGAGCCAAAAGAAAGCACTGGTAAAGAATTGAGAGGTGTATGTGTAGCTCAAACTTCATAGCAGCGATCTGTTCAGTTTACACTCGGTTTCGATTGATGTTGAATTGGGGTCTGAGCGCGTTCTTTGAGCGAAGATTCTGCATGATAAAGTCTCGCATGTAACTGCGCCCCTCCTCCACAACGACATCACTCGACATGTATCCCATTAGATTGGCTACATCATTAACTTGCTGCCCCCTTCCTCGAACTCGAAATGGTCTTATGGGCTCGTCAAAAATGCAGTAGTCGCTGTCCGACATCATACGCCAGTTGATAACGTAGTTGTGTAACACCATAGCAGTGTATATGGTTCGAGTAGCGTTTAGTAGGTTGCGCTCGATTGGTGTTCGAAATACCCTCCACTTTGTCGTCAGAAGCCCAAACGACATTTCGATGCGTATGCGTAGTTGACTAGCATGGTAGTTGAACGAGTCGTGGTACTCATCCACAATTTGGTTGCGAGAAAATGGTGTGAGTAAATGCTCGCCCACTGGATACGCATTGTCACCTATGACATACATCCCGGTAGGAAGTGTACGGAGCATCCTGGACACACCAGTATCTCGAAATGCATCATTTGTGCTTCCAGGAAACTAGCGTCAATGGCAGTAAATCGACAGTGAGCATCACAAACTGCTTGTACATTTATACCAGGACATGCGTAGTGACCGCTGAAATACCGGCCAGTACCAACATCTCCAGCATCCGCAGCAGTAGGAGACTTTATAACACAAAGCCAGCCATCTACACAGCCGATGCATCCATTCATAACTCCCCCAACACTGATCGCCGTGAAATTCTCCATGACGACCTCTTTCGGAATCGGATTCGGGGAAAACAATGCGTAACTCTTGGAGTGCAAGAATTAATTTCATAGTGGCATCAATCACACGATAGTAGGAAGATACACTAATTCCAATCGTCCGACGGATGTCTAAGTATGATCCTCCTGCCAAGTAACGTAGCGTAGTCATGAGCATCATCGTCGAAGATATCGGAGCCACACCGCTCGAGTTAACAGATCGTTGTGCGTCAACTTCAAGCCGAGGGGTCAAGAGGCCCAACAAGTGAGAAAAACTGTCGGCAGACAGTCGGAAAGTGCGGTCGAACATGTTTTCGTTGAGCAACATCTCGATTTCAATATCGATGTCAACGCGTCTGCGTGAATACCGCCGTCTCCGCGTGCGTCGAACAAAGATACACAGCAGAAGAGCAAGTTGACCACGTCTGTGATCTCTCCGGCGCCGAGAACTCGTGACAACTTCAAGAATTGCGTTCATGAATAGGTGTTGAGAGCTGTGCAGAGGGAGGGAGGTCTTGTGCTCGCGCGAGGAGATGTCGATGTTGCTGCTTCGCCATAACTACCAACCTCACATGGTAAAAATAGATGTCAACCATCCTGATCCACTAGCACCGGCCACTACATTTGCTCTTGTTCTTATCGGAGTCAAACACAAAAAGTACAATCCACCAGCAGACTCGTCCACTTGCAAAACTTCCGCTAAGAAGGCCCTTAACCGTGTTACAGTCGTGGCCAATATGATCCGGCCACCCACACTTTTGACTGTCGCTCAGTCAAATCTACAGATACGGGGCTGCGGTTTTAATATGTTATTTGTATAGTGGTAACGATCGCGCCACATGTGCTAACAGCTGCAGTTTTGCGGTTTGTCGGGTAGCTCCCATACAATAAACCGTTTGGGCAAGTGGTCCAAACTTCCGACCACATCCACCCCTACTGAAATCAAGACATATGTAACGAAATGATTGCATTAATATTCATCTTACATCCCTTCTTCTCAATCTCAATGCAGCGTTGAGGCATTGAATCAATAAGCTTTGCTAATGTAGCTTGATCGATACTATCCCATGCGCAAGAGTCTTTTAGTTCTCCTACACTAGAGTACTGGCGACCGTTCGGGTAGACTTTACGAGCAAGGATGCCCCACAGGTTCTCAATGAAGTTGAGTGGGGCCAATCCTGCACGCATATCCCGTGACCTCTTAACTCTCTTTGTAATGGCTCGAACCGAGAGCCCTCCTTCTCGCAAGCCTCGAACGCGCCCTCTCTTCGTCACTAAGCCACGCAGGCATCTCTTCGTGAATTTCGAACTGAAAGCCAACCGCGTGGAGCTCTCACAACAACGCTAGTGTCCAACAAGTCCCTGAAAGAACAGCTAGACACTGTAAAGTTGCAATCATTTCGTTACATATGTCTTGATTTCAGGAGGGGTGGATGTGGTCGGAAGTTTGGACCACCCGACAAACCGCAAAACTGCAGCTGTTAGCACATGTGGCGCGATCGTTACCACTATACAAATAACATATTAAAACCGCAGCCCTGTATCGTAGATTTGACTGAGCGACAGTCAAAAGTGTGGGTGGCCGGATCATATTGGCCAGACTGTATGTCAAAGCGGGGACAGTTCGAACCGCGAGCCAATATAGCGTAGAATGTGACAAACCGCGCACTAAACGAAGCAAAATTGACAAAATGCGCATAGGAAGACTCACTAAGGAACATCAATTATGAGACGGAGTGGTACATTTTTAGTGTTGATGTGCGCACTGGTGTTCCGAATGCTCGGAATGCTCGAAACAGTTCCGAGCAGTTCGAAATAATTCGGAACTGCTCGCAGTTCCCTCCTGTGGTGGTCCTTACATTTACCAAGATAAAGCCAAGGCTGTAGGAAACCCGTGGTCCTTACATTTGCCAAGATAAAGGCCAACGCGTGGTCCATACATTTGCCAAGATAAAGGGTTAGTGTCAGCGCGTACTTAGCACGTAAGTTCGAATGTAGCCATGATGCAGTGACGAGCACTTTGAAATGATCGGAACAGTTGTGCGCATTCGAAGCATAATTGCGAGCATTCTGAACGTGTACCCATCCAACACTATACATTTTACATGTATTAATAATACTCAACTCTGTTTTTGTGGTCGAAAAATGGTACTACTACTTTACTAGTAAACAGTACTACAAGTACATAGTTCCAAAGTATTACTACAGTAATACATGTATCGCCGGTCGTAAAATTCTATCGTGTCCAATTTTCGCAGGTGATCGAGTAATCCTCGCGTAATCGCCTGGGACGTCAGTTGTCAACTTGCCCTGCTCGCCACCAGAGACAATAGGGTAGGGACCCGAGACTATAGGGACCTCCTCCATGGCGCTTCCTTCTCCACACACAGACGCAGACCAGTCGACCGCCGCGTCTCCTGCAGTCTCCACCAAGTTGCAAGAACAGGACAATTGGCGCACGGCCTCATCTTCTCCAGACTTCCAACCGCTGCTGCGAGCCGCCAATGCACGTACCGGTACTGTCTCAGGAGATGCGAGCTTGGCCCATCCACGAGGAAGTCTCCAGAGTTCCCTCTGTACAGTCCCGAGCTTGCAGGAGACGGGCATGAGAGGTCAATATGGGGGCTCTCCTGAAGTTGTGGAGACCGCGGTGCGTTGCAACAAGGGGAAAGTGACGACAGCAAGCAACTACAGTGATCAGGACGGGAGTGCGACGGAGGAGGAGCTTGCTCCAGTTGCTAAGCGGAAAAGAAGAGAGGGTACCGCAAAGCCACGCACACGATCCGAAAGGTACGAACGGCAAAGTGTAAATTCTGTTTAGGTTTTGGTCGAGGCTTTGGTGGTCGACGAGCTCAAGTGTATCTTGGGTTTCATGTTGATGAGCTTTTGCTGGATCCCTTTAGGAGGAAATCGATCACCTCCGTGTTGAGCTGACAGAACTGCAGACGCAAATGGCAGAGCTGCAAAGGCGAGCATTTGCACCAACTCGTCAAGAGAACGCGGAAGATAGAGAATTGTACACGAAGGTCTTGCACAACGCTGTGAAGAAACACCAGGAAGCCTTTGTGGAGATCCAATCAGCCATGACTGGCTACGCAGCATGTGTACGTTAGTTTCGCGCTTGGATTTACTTCAAATCAAATCTAAGTTATTGTTTTGTGTAGAATATTCAAGCTGGAAGTCCTATCCAGAGGAGGATTGTCTTAGACAGAGACGAGCTTTCTAGACAAGAAACGCTGAGGTCAATGAAGGCTCTGAAGCTCCAGGACGCTCGTGACTTTTCCGTCGCCGACTCTCACACTTGAACCCGCTCAAGTCGTTGTCAGAAGACTACCGATTTGAAAACGACGAAGGAGACTATTGGGCTGTCCGCTTCGCAACGTCCCAATTCGAACCCGCCCAGAGCGTCAAGCAGATTTTTGATTTGGTTGTGTATTACCTGTGCAACATCGAGATCAGCGTGTCGGAGAAGATGGGCCACCTCACCGTTCGCGAAGATGATGATAATGGCGAAGAAGGCATCACGCAGAACCGCTTAGTGTCGTTGACTGGCAAAGGCCTCCACATGGAATCAAACACGGTTGTCTTTTCCGAGTACACTGCAGCCGGATCCGACAACCAAGATGGCTACGGTCTCATTGTTGCCGAGTTCGTGGATGAAGACGAGCGACATCCGTATCGACCAGCTGAACGTATTCGAAAGGACGTGAACACCGTGATGGAAGTGAAGTCGTACACGCGATCTCTTCCCACTGACAGATCTGGAAACCTGCAGGAAGAAAAGGTCGTGGTGCTGACACGATGGTCCCATTCTCGACTGCGACACCCAAATTTTGCTGTCCGGAAGGAGGGATGGTACGAATTGCGCGAAAACATGGATCGTTGGAGTCAAAACATGCACAATACCATCATGGAGAGCTTGGATTCGTCCCCCAACAGTTCACCCACTTGGAATTCCTACAGGCAATAAAATTGATGCTGGTTGAAAACCCCATTCATACTGGGTTTTATCCCTTTTCCTGATTTGAGTTATTTATAAACCCCACGATATCAGACTGGGTTCTTTACCTGTCCATTTCGCTTTTAGCTTAGAAATAGTCAAGCGTCATGGCCTTCGACGCGTCTGAGATCCGAGACGACCGGTACTACTCGTCGCTGCTGCTGGGTCCTCGTGTGTCTACCGCAGCGTCCCCAGCGACCTCTTCGCCCCATACCAGCCCCGCTGCGAGCGTGGAAGACGGGTCCGCACACACTCTTTATCACTGAAAAGGTCCGTGAAAAACCCAATCGAGACCAATTTTATCACCCAACATGATGCTATCTTTCAAAGACGCAAACGAGAAAACCCCAATTTGGAGTCTGAAAATGACGCAGAATCGGGACCCCAACGGGAGAAACGAACCACCAAGCGCAAATACCGTAAAGCCACCCACACAATTCGCAAGGAAGAGAAGGAGAAGCTGCAGAAAGAGCTGGAAGTTCTTCATGCCAGGATGGAATATCTCCAGAAACAGGCGCTGGCGTCTTTTGGCACACCAGATCAGAACGACAAGGACCGAGTCATTGCCAGCAAAGTACTGCGCGATGCTGTGCAGGCTCAACAACTCCAGTTCGCCAATATTCAAGGGATCATGTCGGAATACGCACTATGTGTAAGTTTTATGTTTTCATATTTTAGACTATTATAGTTAACCTGACTTTTTTCTGGTGTTTGTGAAGACTATTGAAGCGGGGAGTCCCTTGCAGAGGTTCATTCATCTGGGAAGAGATGAAGATTCAAGACGGGAGGCATTGTTGGCTTTGAAGCCCATGAAACTGGACGATGCAGACCAATTTTTGAATCAACGACGACCTGATGTGGACCCGTGCAAGCCAATGTGTGAAGATCGTCGATACGAGCTATCGAACGGTGATTTCTGCTCGACGAGATTTACAAGAATCCAGTTTCGTCGGGTGGGGGCGTGAAGCAGGTATTCGACATGCTGGTTCAATACTTTTGCAACATCGAGATCAGCATTTCGGAGAAACTCGGCCACATTACGATCCGTGAAGATGACGACAGTGGCGGCAAAGGCATAACGCAGAACCGACTGGTTTCGACAACCATTACCGGCTTGCGCATGGAGTCGAACACAGTGCTCTTCTCACATTTTTTGAGCCGGACGAGAAGCCGGGACATGCAAGGGGCGAGGGCTTATCGTTGCAGACTTCGTAGATGAGGACGACAGGCATCCCTACCGACCAAACGAGCGCGTCAGACGTGATATTAACGCTATTCTAGAGCTGACTTCGTACACGCGCAAGGTGGAGGCTATTGGGGGTACTATACGGGATCAGCAAGTGGCAGAAGAAGAAAGCGTTGTTGTTCTTACGCGATGGGTGTTTTCACAACTGCATCGACCTTCCTTCCCCTGTCGACGAACAATTGGGAAGAAATGCGGGATAACATGGATCGGTGGGGCGAAACGATGCACCGCACCATGGTCGAGAGTCTAACCCCATCAACTGATGGTGAGGCGTTTCAACACCTTTCGCGTTCAATGTTTGTAGCAAGGACTGACCACCGCAAAGATTTCTGGCCAGTTGACTCTGTGATAGTAAACATGACGATATCAGCTGTGTTTAAGCGAATTTGGGCCAACACATGGAAGGATATTAGCGAATCGAAAACTGATGAAGCCACAGTTTTCATTCTTTCAGCTTGCAACACTACCGGAGACCACTTCCGCGATGGCTGCCCAGCCCAATATGTCAAGTACAAAACTGCCAAAGTCACGCAAAACTACTGTCAAAAGAGAGTACACGTACGTGGTTCGCAAGGAGGAAGCTCGTGCTCTGCGCGAGAAGGTGTGGACCTTACGTATGGAGTTGAATCTCCTCCAAGAAGCTAGCGGCGACGATAATTTGAAGCTCCGGCAAGCAACCATGAAGAATCAAGCGCTTAAGGATGCAGCGAGAATTCAGCAGCTCGCAGTAGCTACCGTCCAGTCCATGCTTTCCAACCAACAGAGGGATACCCCGATATACATGGGTTTCGTGTTGCCCAAGGCGCGGAGTGAACGACGCGAAGTACTCGTGGCCATGAGGAGCCTCAAATTCAAGAAGTGTTACAACTACTTGACGGAGCGATGCTGCCGTTTATATATGGACAAAGATCACTACTCGGAGGATCGGTTCGAGGATGCAGACGGAAATTTCCGATGTCATCGCCTCGACGCCATTCACTTTCGCGGGGTTCAGTCTATAAAGCAAGTCTACGACGTTCTTTCGCTCTTCATATTCAACATGGAGGTCGGTATTTCCGACACAATGGACGCTGTCACGGCTGGCGAAGACTACGAAAGTCTGGATGACGGCGTGCGCATTTCAAATCACCGACTGGTCTCGAACTACGAAGGTGGCGTGAGTGCTGAGACCATTTCTGTATCCTACGCGCAGCTCTTTGATGGTCAGAATGAATTTGAGAGCTCTCCTTGTGCGTTGATGGCCACAAGACAGCGTTGATGAAGATGATCTGCATCCGTAAGATCCGATTCACTTCGTTCAGCGAGACATCACTGTAGCGCTAGAGCTGAGTCAAGTTTGGCGGGATGAGCGAACGGGGAAGACGAGGCCTGCATCGGAACGAGACGCTCAGTGCAGCGATGGAAATCCAGGCGAAGAACTGGTGGTGGTGATGCGCCGCGCTACTTTCCTCAAGGTGCACCGCCCAGAATCGGACATGAGTGACAATGAGCAACTCCAGTTGTATGATCGAATCACGATGGGGCCAGGCAACACGCTACGGGGTATTCGCAGGATGCTACATTGCCATGCACTATAAGACTCATTCTCGAGGCAATCGCAAATACACCAAACATTTACTGGAAAACTACTTTGACGAAGTTGCATTTATCTGGTCGAGACATTTTGAGCTTAGTTTTTTGTTTACCTAACGTCAAACTTCAAATTTCAGGTCTCAGAACTATAACCCATAATGGGTGAAATTGATGAAATGGGTCATTTTCCTTATTTTATCATAGTATATGGCGGAGCGGCGCAGCGGAGCTAAACGGCGCAAGCCTTCGTACCTGGTGCGGCAGGAGGAGGTGAAGAAGGCCAAGGCGCAGCTGCAGATGCTCCAGAAGAAGTTGGCGTGTCTCCAGTCTCGCCCCGCAGTGCCAGAGCCCAACTCCAGGACGCCGTGGGGTCACTAACTCCCTCCGAGATATTATACACAGCCAACAACTGGCGGTGGCTGGCGCTCGGTCCATGCTGGCTGGGATGCAGGTAAGAAATTGTTATTGTGAATTGTTATTTATAGAAATGGGTTTTACAGTGTGATGTGGGTTTTATTATTGCTGGAAATGTCAAGGAGAGACAGACTGGGAGTCCCCTGTGCAGACGTATCCACTTGCCTAAAGAGTGGTGGGAGCGGCGTCAAGTGCTGCTGAGTCTGAAAAGTGACATGATCACGCGAGGTTGTCAATATGTGGTGGCTCGAAGTCAGCATTTGGATCTGATGAAGCCGCAGCTCATGGATCATCGATATGAAGACGCTCAGGGCAACTTTTGTTGCGAGAGATTCGAGTTCTTCCATTTCACGGGGTCCAGTCGATCAGGCAGGTGTTCGAAGCTATCAAGTACTTCATGCTGAACATGGAGATCACGATTTCCGAAGCTTTAGGCCACACGACAGTTCGTGAGGACTACGACACTGTGGATGATGGAACGTCGATCTGGAACTACCGACTGCTCTCGACGGACAGCAACGAGATCACATCGGAGGTGAATAAAATTGTACTGACCGAGTACGTTGACGCGTCGGTGCAGATGGGAGGTCAACCGTGCGCAGTGGTGGTCACCGACAGCGTCGACGTGGATGATCTCTATCCTTACGACCCTCGAGACAGAGTGCGACGCGATATAAGTTCGACAACTGTATTGACGGAGATGAGACGGAAGAAGCACAAGCGATCTATGTCCAGTGACAGCGAACAGGAGCCAGTCACTGTGCAGAAGGAAGAGCATGCCAAGGTGCTGAGGAGGAGGAAGAGGAGATCGTGGTTGTGATGCAACGCGCCTCGTTCATGAAGATGCACAAACCTGAATTTGAAATCTCGCGAAGTGCGATGAGATCATTGAAGGAAGGCATCGCAAGCTGGGGAGAGGTGGAGGTGCAGTCAATCCGAGGAGCTGTAAACGCGTGATTTGTTTTTGCATAGGATTACTGAGAAATGCTGGAGAATCCTAAATACTCGCGTCATTTACTCCGAGTCAGCGTCAATTTTCTCGCGAATGGTCTGCGCCATCACGTTTGGCCACTGGGAGATACGTTCGCACAACTCGATCATCGTGGTCTCCGGCATTTCGAAGCTGGGCCGGTAAATCTTCATGAAAGCAGCTCGTTGCATCACGACATCGACTGTGTCGTCACTCTCGTGTGAACTATTGGTGCTCTGCTCTTCAGTCAACATAACGGTCGCGCTGACATCTCGCCTAACGTACTTGAGTGCATCGTACGGGTGCAACTCATCTTCGTCAATGCCGTCCACCGTCAACAAACCGCAACTTGAGCTGTGCAACTCGTTTTGACCTTGAAAGTGCTGCGCGAATGAAGCAGTGTTGACTTCCGTCGTCGCGTTCTCATGGTGTGACACTAACCGGTGATTGGAAATGTACGCGCCATCATTGAGACTATCGTAGTCGTCTCGAACGGTAATGTCTCCCAGTGTTTCGGACACGGTGATCTCCATATTGAACATGAAGAACACCAGCGCATCGAAAACTTGCTTGAGCGACTTCACCCCACGAAAGTGAATGACGTCGAAGCGGTGACAGACGAAGTTTTCGTCAGCGTCCTCATATTGTTCGCCCGAAAAATGGTTTTTGAACATGTCCAAATGGTAGGAGCGTGCCACCAAATAATTGTACGTTTGTCGGAACTTAATGTCTTTTAAGGCAACGAGCGTCTTTCGTCGTGCTCCCCACTGTTTGGGCAGGTGGATGAAGGTGTAAATTGGGTTGTCTTGCTGCCTTGAAAGCTGGTAGGAGAGCATCGCGTGGGCGGAAGCTACCGCGACCTGCTGGTTGCGCACCAAATCTTTCAGCATTTTGTTTTCGGCCATCTTGGCCACAGTCACGTCCGCGTTGGTGTTCTCGTTGGTTCCCTGAAGCTCCGCGAGTTTCTTTCGCAAGACCTGAATTTCTTCTTTCAAACCATGAACTTCCTCCCTGCGGATCAAATACGTTGGCTTTCTCTTCTTGAAGCGCGGCTCGTCCCTTCCACTCGAACTTCTTTGGCAATCATCCGCCATACTCGCACACTCGTGATTGAGCGGTGCAAACGGAGACTGTGTTGCCGACTCGATCGGCAGCGGCATCAACATCACCTGTCCTTTTTGCTGATTACTCCATGAATTTGGCGAAGCGATGCACCAACTGGTGGTACCCCAAATTTGTTGTACCGGTAGGATAACGCTGCGCAATGAAGACCCACAAAAATAAAGTGCTGCTCGCGTAGATTACATTTAAACAGACTACAGCCTCAATAGTAGAAGCTTTTACTGGGATAGGAAACCAACAAGGATTAATTCCATGGGACAGTACCGATACACTGGTACATACCGGTGGCCAAATGGGATCCCCAAAACGTTTAATTGCGTGGGCAATATCTACCGGTATGGTACCGTCGGACCCAAAAATATGTTGATACGAGCGCAGGAGATGCGCTCTAAGCTCATCCTGGATGTCGGTGGGTATTATATTATTGATTTATAATAGTATTGTTTTTTACTTCCCAGTTAGAAAGACGTACCCCTGCAAGACTGAGGTCAAGTCGGGAATACACATCTATTGAAAACACGTGAATGCCGTGTCTTTTGGCTTTACGTCTGTTAGAATTTTCTATCAATTCACCTTAGAGCATCCCCACCGGTGCAGCTAAAGCTATCCTAAATTTGGCATGTAAACTACGTGTTTTTTGGCTTTGGCATCCAGGCTCTGCTACGGGCCAAAGTGCTGCTGCAGAAGTCAAATATGACGTCCTACTGAATTATGCGGGGCGCCTCCAGGTGAGTAAATCCTCCCATCGCGGTGACCAGCGCCACAAAAGCAGACTGCGTCTCCTTCCTCTAGCCGGTCCAGTACCATTGGCCGCCTTGAGTTGTAGTTGTAATTGGGAATAGCTGTACCAGTGTAAAAACAATAGCGGATGGATGCCAAAGCCAAAAACACGTGGTTTACATGCCAAATTTAGGATAGCTTTAGCTGCACCGGTGGGGATGCTCTTACATGTTAAAAAGTATTTGCCTACGAGCTATACATGTTCTGATACTTTCCCTATCCCAGCCTTCGCGCAGCCCTAGTAGGTTGATTAAAGCGAATCAAATAGTCCTGCGATTTGTAATTTCATAGATATCTCTTCAACAAATGCGTCGTTCCGATGCATTTTTAGTGAGTTTCGCTACTGCTCCGCACTAACAAACTCGTGAATCGTTTGCAGCATCACTTTGACCCAGCTGGCCATACCATCACCGAGGGTGCTCAACGTATCTGCGGGGATATCCATTTCTTGACGAATTTTCATGAAAGTTACACACCGGATCACAACCATTGACTCCTCCTCTTCAGACGCAAGGGTTTTGTCAACTTTCTGCTGTTCCCACCGCTCTGCAGATACCGACGTTTTGCTCCTTACTTTCGTCATGACGAGTGTGGCGCTCACATCCAGCCGAACTCGGGACTTCGGGTCGTACGGGTGTAAATCGTCCTCGTCGACGCTGTCGGTAACCATGAGAGCGCATGGCTGATCTCCAGTCAGCTCGTGATGCTCGTAAAACTTGTCGTACAAAACCTTGTGCGACTCGGTCACAATTCCAGTCGGGCGAGCGGAAATCAAACGAAAACAACTGATCGACTCGTCGTCTCCGATCGTGTCGTAGTCTTCCCGTACCGTGATATGCCCCAGCGCCTCCGTTGTACTAATCTCCACATTCGTCAAGAAGAATTTCGCTGCGTTGTACACTTTCTTCAGAGACTTGACGCCCACCAAGTGGCTCACTTCGAACCGGTCGCAGCAAAGTTCCCAGCAGCATCTTCGTAGCGATTTTCCGAGCTGTGTTTAGTCTCCAGATTGAGATGTTGTGAGCGCGCAAAGGTATATCGGAGCGCCGTATTCAGTTTGTCCTCTTTCATATCCACCAGCAGTTGTCTCCGTTTCTCCCAACATTTGGGCAGGTAAATGTACGAGTACAGAGGATTCATCACCTGCCTCTCCTAAAAATGACACAAAGTAAGAAAATTAGTCCCAGTTTTTACAGTGAAATAAGGTTGTCCAAAAGTAGGTACCTGATAGTCCATGAGCTCCGATTGAGCACCAGCCAGGACCAATTTTTGGTGCTGAAGTAACTCTTGCAGCCCAGTTTTGGTGCGCAGCGAGCGTCGGAGCAGCTGCAAATGGTCACTTGGAGTCATGGCCGCCATCTCCGCCCGAGCGTTATGCTCTTGCACTTGACATTGCAGCGTCTGAAGTTCCTCCTTGAGCGCCGCCATCTCCTCCTTCCGCACTTGGTTCGTCGGTTTACGCTTCTTCCTCAGCATTTCTGGCAGTCTCAGCGGTTGTTTCAGAATGATGGTGAATCGTCTGTTCTCAAACTCTATGTTTCCAGATGGCAGTCTGCGGATATGTGCGCGTACTCAAACATGTGTCCAAGTCGTTTAGCAATTGCAGGATCGGCGTCAAAAGGTCTGTGCATACTGACGCAGTGCACCGAAGACTTGCTTACCGTAAACCCACCGAACGTGAATCACCACCAATAACCATCGGCCACTTACAAATTCCTTGGGTCAAATTAAGCTTAAATTACTGGGCCACGTGGCGTCCACCGCACGGAATGCTCGACTCATCGCTAGCGCAGCAACAACTCGTTGTGTCACCTGTACATGAACAGCCCGCGTCGCTGTGTTGCAGTACGCGATTCACGACGAGTTTTTTCATGTTGTCATGTGAATGAAACATGTTGAGGAAGAAGCGATCCTGGTGCTTCTGGGGGACTTTGTGCGGATACATGTGGAGCTTGGTCATCGTGTACCGTTTCATGATCACGTACTTCTTGCACTCAGTATCCTCATGAGCAGAAAGCACCACCCCACTTGACATATCTTTTCGGATGCGCCTCGATTCGTCGTACGGATGCAGCTCGTCTTGGTCGACGTAGTCTGACGCTAATACTGCTGACTTGTCCTCGAAACGACAGTAGAACACTCCGTTGGACTCCATGTCCGGCATCTTGTGTGACTTATTGTATGCCTGGTTCGGTCTCGAGACAATGCGCTGGTGCATATAGTTGCACTTCAGCGTACCAGTAGACTACATAGTCGGACATCAAATAGTATGTTAGAGCACAACCCCATTGGATGTTACGCTCGCGAAAGCGGAAACGTACCTCACGCAGTGGTGAGACTCCTATCGCCTGGTTCAGCGCCTCGTCCTTCTCAGCAAGCTGGTTGTAGACGCCACGTGCAACTTGGTAGATGCTCACTCCGTCGTATCTGGAAATAGTGAAATTGACGCAGTAATGCTTGCCAAACTTGTCAAACATGTCCGAGAACTCGTGAGGTTCATTGCAGTCCATCCCCTGCGTTTTCTGCTCGATAAACGTGTACGTCGTGTCGAGCTTCTCTTTACGGAGCGACAAAATCGTCTTCCTCCGCTCGTCTAAATCCTTCCCAAGACGAATAAACGACTCCAAAGGCGTCATCAACGACATCCGCTGCCAAAACATACAAGTCAGCTACAAAAACTAAGAGAAAGATAAAAAAATGCCTACCACATCATTCACGGGCGCAAATGCCAGCATGGCCTTGAAGTTGTCCGCGTACATTTTCTGTTGCACGGCCAGTCCGTTGAGGACCTGGTTGTCCTCCTGACTCTTCAACAACAACTTCACCTCTTCTCTTCTCCCACTTTTACGTTGTGGGCGTCTTTTGCCTCGAAACTCCAAAATTCCTTCTGGGCCTTTAGAAAGTTGCGCTCTCTCTTCAGCAACTCCACCTCTTCGTCCTCCCAAGTCCCACAAGAGGAAGATTCCACTCCACCGCCATCTGTAAAGTCAGAAGAATCTTCTGAATTGTCAGAAAATGACGAATCCGAGTGTGAAAGTCTCAGTGGGGGCAGAACTTCCCCACTTTCTCCTCTTGTATTGGACTGTCCGTTTCCACTTCCTCCACGTCCGTGGCGTCTTCCAGCGCGTTCAGCCACGAGTTTCCGTCAGAGCCCAACAGGTCCAGATCCGGTAGGCTGATTGCGTCATCATTCGCTTCCATTTCAAGCAGCAACTGCTCGTCTTGCAGCAAAAGCCCGAGAATTCGTCGCTTTTGGGCGAATCGGACGGCGACGTGCACGGACTCACGGGCCAATGGGCGAGCAGGTCCTCCGCTAGAGAGGGGGCAGACGTCCATGCAGTCACTGACGTCCTCGTCCAGCAGCTGCAGCAGGTCGTAGTCGCGCACCAAGTCGTCCGGGAGCTCCACGCCCATGGTCGAGAAATAGTGTCAGCTCCAAGTCCATTCGGAAATGAAAATGTTTGTGTGAAGTACACCACATTTCTATATGTAGCATCGACTGATGTTAGAAACTCCAGTGCAGACAAAAAACAAGACTTTTAGGGTGGACGGTTTGATTCACATGTCAATGTGCCAGCGCTCGGAGCGCTAAGCTACGTACGTGAGAGAATCACACTTGGCCATGGTGAGCACGGAGCGCTTTCACAGCTGCTGCCACATAATTAACGGTAGTCATTCGCTCCATGCCAAATACATGAGTTGACGGACGCCGCCCGAAAAGAAGCCGGGAACTGAACCACTTGAGAAGAAAATATGAAAAGCCAGAAGATGTGACTCATCGACCAGCTCAGTCCTCGCCTGCACATGGACAGCCTGTGTCGTTGCGCTGTAGGCGGTCCACGATAAGTGTCTTCATGGTGTCGTGGCACTTGGGCATGCTAGCGAAGAATCGATCCTGCTGCTCCTGTGAAACCTGGTGCGGGTACATGTGATACTTGGCCATCAGGTAGCGCTTCATCACCACGAACTTCTTGCCGTTGGCGTCCGTGTGGCCTGAGAGCACCACTCCGCTAGAAACATCCTTGCGGATGCGGTTTGACGAGTCATACGGGTGAAGGTCGTCTTGGTCGATGTAATCGGTTGCTAGCACTGCTGAGTTGTCTCCGAATCGACAGTAGAAGATGGCGTTCGACTCCATATCCGGCATTTTCGTCGTCTCTTTGTCCTCCCAGTCCATACTTGAAACAATGCGCTGGTGCATGAAGTTGCACTTGATCGTGTCGAACGATTCGCGAATTGTTGTGCTCCCCATAGCGCTGTTGAGCGTTTCATCTTTTCCGGCGATCTGTTCGTAGATCGCTCGGCCAACCTGGAAAACGCTCACGCCATCGTACTTGGAGATGGCGAAGTTCACACAGTAGTGTTTGCCGAACTTTTCGAACATGTCGGAGTACTGGTACGGTTGGTTAACGTCCAGTCCCGCAGCCTTCTGTTCGATGTACTTGTACGTCATATCCAGCTTCTCTTCACGCAGCGACAGGATGGTTTTCCTCCGCTCGTCAAAGTCCTTGCCTAGACGAATGTACGACTCCATGGGCGTCATGAGCGCCATCCGCACGTCGTTCACGGGGGCGAACGCGAGCATGGCCTTGAAGTTGTCCTGGTAGACCTTCTGCTGATTCACCAGATCGTTCAGCAGCTGGTTGTTCTCCTGGCTCTTGGCCAGCAGCTTCGGCTGCTCCGTGTCCCTCGAGCGGCGTTGCTTCACGCTCTTTCTCTGCGGTCGACTCGACTTTGCCCTCGACTGCAGATAGTCCTTCTGCGCGTCCAGATACTTGGCTTCTTTCTCCAGCAGCTCCATCTCGTCCTCCACGGCTTCTTCCTGCATCTCTTCGTCCTCCTGCACCGTCTCCGGCATCGAAGAGGGCACGGGCGACGCGACACTCCCGTCCGTATGGCCCAGAGACGACCCGTCCGACGCCTCCGACGTCACGGAAAGCAACGAATTGGTGTGCATGAGGCGGGACGGAGACATGGGCGGCAGCACGTGGCCCAGCAGAGCCTCATGGAACTTCCTGGCCTCCTCGTCCTGCTCCCCCGCTAGCAAAGGACACTCGACGTCGAACTCGTCCACGTCCGTCTTGCAGGGGGAGCCGTCCGTGGGACACGTGCTGGGCGCGCTCGGGCACGGGGACGCCAGCATGTCCAGGTCCGAGAAGGCGTCCAGGTCGATGGCACCATCACTCTGCTCGAGCGACGTCTGATTCTTCTGATTCTCGGCTTTCACCACTTTTTCCATGTCGCGCAGAAACTGCTCGCCGTCCAATAGGAAGGCGGCAAAGTCGTCCGGAGTGTTGGTCACTTCCGCATCCGGCGACTTGGTGGCTGAGGAGCAGCCGGCACCCCCAGACGCGCAGGCCGACGACGCGCAGCCGGAAGAGGCGGACGTGGCGATGCCCACGCCCACCGAGCAGTTGGCCAACAGCTCCTCGACGTGCGCGGAGGACGTGGGGGCCGCGGCGGGGGCGTCCAGGAAGCTGCTGGAGATGGCGTCGTCGCCGTCCATGAGCTGCAGCATGTCGTAGTCGAGCACGAGGTCGTCCGGCAGTCCCGCGGCCATGGCTGGGGCGCGTGGAGGAGGGAAGGCGCTCGAGGTATTTCTTCCACCCAGATTGGAAGAGTGACTTTCTCGAACAGTCTCTTTACTGGCTTTGGTGTGGCGCACATCTGCCAATCGGTGGAGAGCGTGAAACATGAAAACGCCCGTAAAGCCGAGTGTCGAAAAGGTTGTAATCTTGTCTTTGTAGTGATGCGGTTGACTTGGCTGCGAAGGACGGGTTTGCTACCGGTACATGTGAACGGTGGGGTTTGAGCTCAACTATTCTGAGCTGACATCTGCATAGGAATTTTTGAAGTCTCACATGATGATAATGAGAGATACTTTCGTATATCTTTTGGTAGACTTAGTCGTGGCATCTTCTTGATGGGCTTGAAAAGAGCGCACCATTCCAGCAACTATGTCATGTCGGCCGGCTGATTGGCCAGTGCACTTCAACTTGGCCTGCGCATTGCCAAGATACGGATGGTGTCGAGAAACTCAACGCAACTTTTGCCGCTACAATTCGATCCAGACTCCGCACAGATGCATCCGTCAAATATATTCCGTACCAGTTGTTCCTCTGTTGCGCTACAGTACAAGATTAGATGGAGCTTGAGGATTGAAAGAAAAATATTATTAGAGCAGTGTGTTCGCCACAACACCCACAGCCAGCACAGTCTTCACGAAAGAGGACAACGGGGCAAACAAGTGAAGCTTCTTCATCAGGTTGGCGCAAAGATGGCGAACGTCGAAGATACGCACATCCACCAGTACTGGTCGTGGTCGACGATCCTCCTTTCGTACTTGATCTCCACCACTGGGAGCTACTGCAGTGAGTTTCTCTCGTAAAGTACGTGTTTTGTCAGGTTTCTCACTGCTTTAGTTCTCGTCGATGCTGTAGCGATCCAACTGATGGAGAACTGGCGTCGAGTTGACGGAGTCAACCACAAACGAGTGATGCTCGTACTCTCAGCCTTCGCACTGGGAGGCTGCGGCATTTGGTGCACGCACTTTACGGGCATGACTGCACTCGAACTGAAGCTCCAGGACGACTCGACTCTTGAGATGGACTTTGAGCTCGGTCTCACGATCCTGTCGTTTGTTTTTGCGGTACTGGGAGTATTCATCGGATTGAAAATTGCATCCACCGACCCGTACTTCCTCGAGATGGAAGCTGCTAGACGCAAAGAGATGCTGGTAAGGCGATTTTTCGAGTCTTGTCATGTTTACCACAAGTGCTTACTTGTGCTCGGTTTTCAGGCAGCGAATCTCAAGAACATGAAGATGTCCGCAGTGGTAAACAGAAACGCCGTCACCCGCCGCATCAAAGTAAGTGACGTCAAAATCTGCAGGGGGCGACTCCGAGATATTGATATGTATTGTGAATGATAGATCATTGCCCTCTTCTCGCGGTTATGGCTCATTATGCTGGGCGGAGCTTTCGCAGCACTGGGCGTCCTCGGGATGCACTACCTAGGAATGCTTGCCCAGCGTACGAATGCCACCATGCAGCTTAATGCGGGAATTGTGGTGCTCTCAGTCATCATCGCCTTCTTCACCGCCAATGCTGCGTTTTGGATTCTCTTTCGAGCGGTGAGCGAAGCACTTGTATAGCACTGCTTTAATATCACGCTAACTTGTTTTGTTATGTAGTTGACTTTTGTACCCGATAGCGAGCTGCTTCGGCTAGGAAGTGTTGATCATGGGTGTTGCAGTTTGTGCAACACACTACTGTGGACTGGGGGCAGCGTCGTACAAACCGAGTGTCGAGAACTTCGCCGACTCGACACGGTTCATCATCAATCGGTCCGAGGCTGCTATTGTAGCGTCACACGGAGCGTTGTTGACCTGCTACTGGCTGGCCAGCTTTAGTGTGGTGCGCAGTGTTCGCATCGCTGAGATGACAGTAACTGCGACCACAATCCGAGAAGGAATATCGCGGCGATCGCAAAAGAACAGCAGTCAGAAGATTCACGTGGCCACGTAAATATGCCGTCTTCAATAGATTGCTTTCGTGTATTTAGTTTAAGATTCAACATTCCCTAACATGATGTCTGAAAACCTATTTTACAAACTCAACGACCGAGTGCTACGGTTTTTCAAGTGCCAGTAGCTCTCGACACTAAATATGGCCGCAGCTTCGGCCTTAACATGGTTTGCAAGCTCTTTCCGTGAATGTGCGCACAGACTTCATTTTCCTCGGGCTCCTGACTGGTGCCAAGTCCAACACTAAGCTCAATATAATGGAAAGCTCCGAGGAGATCTCGCAGCGCTGGCAGGTGTCCAAGATATTCCTCTCGTACCTGATTGCTATCACTGGGAGTTTTTGCAGTAAGTGAACTCGGCTGCCTTTGCAGCCTTTTTTCTCACGCTTGACACTTTGATCCTTTGTTCGTGTGACAGCGATCCAGTTAATGGAGAAGTGGCGCAGTGCAATTGAAAAAAGGGACAAAGTCATTCTCATGTTTCTCTCATCAGTTGCGTTGGGCGGCTGTGGTATTTGGTGCATGCACTTCACCGGCATGAACGCACTCGAGCTTACACGAGAAGACGGATCTGTACTGCCCGTGAACTTCGAAGCTGGATTGACCATCCTGTCATTTATCTGCGCTGTTGGAGGGGTCTTCATCGGTCTCTGGATTGCATCTGCTGACCCGTTCTTCCTTGAACTCGAGCAGGAAAAGCGTAAAAACATTCTGGTACGGAATCACTCGATTGATGCGCGTTCGACTTCCCTGATTAAGCATGTTTCCCGCTGTGCGTCATAGGTGAAAGAACTCGCATCGACGGCCATGTCAAACGTCGTGAACAAGCAAAAGGTTGCAAAGCGCATCAAAACCATTGCATTATTCTCGCGTCTACCAAGGATTGCGGGTGGAGGGCTCTTTGCGGCTCTAGGTGTCCTTGTCATGCATTATCTCGGCATGATGGCGCAGCGAGCAGACGTGGAGATGAACTTGACTGCTGGCATCGTTGTGGTTTCTGTGCTCATCGCATTCTTCACGGCTACTGCTGCGTTTTGGATTCTTTTCCGAGCGGTACGATTTTTCATCCAGCTAATTCTACATTGTACATTGTACATTGTGATCATTTTGATTGACTTGTTTTGCTATGCGCAGCTTACGTTTTTCCAAGATAGCGAGTTGCTTCGCATCGGAAGCGCTCTCATAATGGGGGTCGCTGTTTGCGGGACCCACTACTCTGGTATGGGTGCCGCCAGCTACGTTTACACTGAGAACTCGGGTATGGGTCATGGTGGAGTCGTTGTGAAAGGGTCTCAGGCCGCTATTCTAGCATCTCATGGCTCCTTGCTCTTCTGCTACTGGGTCATGACATGGAGCGTGGCTTCCAGCGTACGCAACATTGCGTCAATGGCGTCAAACCTAAGCAAGGTCAGCAAACGCGAGCCGGGCGGTGGCGCACGCAGGGTTGTTGTCGGGCAGGCAAAGATGACTGAAACCAGTGTCCGGGCGAATGAAAATGGTGCCAAGGTGGCCCCAGCCGGAGGTCCAGCAGCCCCTGCACCCCAAGAATCGGTCGTCGATATGGATCAGAAGTCCTCCGTTAGCGAGTTCAATGAAGTGTAGCTGGGCCTGGTTGACCCGAAGACGCAGTTCTACCGCGAAAAGTTAATGTACTTATTCGGTGCGTTTGCGGACACTGGTGGAGGGTACTCTGCGTTTTCCAACCACATCGAAAAGATTTCTAAAAGGCAACATAGACGTGTATCTATCCTATCATATCCAAGCAGCCTGATCTCGCCACTTCAGGAATGAATCGAATTCAGGAATCGGCTCGACGGTGCTACTTGTACGGACTTGAAGTCCATGTTGAACAGGTATCAAGTGCGCGACCACTTCGTCGTGATCGCCACGTGGCGGTCGATGAGAAACGAGCGGCGCCTTTCAACTGCAAGTACCGTACCAGTAGGTACACAGGTGTACTAGGTAGTGCATAGCACCCTTGGAAATGAGCATTCAGGTGCCTCCGAAATTAACCTCCCATGTCTATGCTAGAGAGAGGTCTATGCTGACCTTGAAGTCGGCTTAGAAATTGGCAAAGAAGCCCCACCGACTGTTGTCAGAGTGATCATCCGGTGTTGTGCTGCAACTTGGTCTATAATAGAAAGAGCTGTGGCGTCAACAGAATGGCTGGCGTCTTGCCACAACATCGGGCCGTCGTCGGCTCCAGCGACTTTTGTCTCACCCACTCGAGCCATTTGCGTTTGCTCGTCAAGAAAAAATCTTTGCGCGCTGCATAAAACGCGAAAACTGAAGTTGCAGCGCATAAGTCGACCGCTGCTTATGGGCCACTTTTCGCTGGATGTCCGCTTTCACAGATGGCAAGCGCTTGAGCTTCACCACCGCGACTCAAAGACGACGGCCCTCCCCTCCCCTCGCCAATCAACAATTCAGCGACGTCCTCGATTTGAAAGATCGTCATTTCCAAATCCCCGTTCAAGAGCTCAAGCTACTGGACAACCACCCCACAACTTTCCACCCCAGCACTCAACCACTATGACTGCTACGGATCTCATCATGTCCGGCGACTGCGGCGGCACCAACACGCGTCTGTCGCTCTGGAACATCCCCAAGGAGTCCAAGCACACCAAGGGCGACATTGCCCCCGGCCAGATGCTCTTCTCCAAGAAGTACCTGAACGAGGAGTACGCCAGCTTCGCCGAGGTGTGCCACTTGTTCCTGACTGAGGCCAAGCTCGTGGACGACATCCCCAAAGCTTGCGTGCTGGCTTGCGCCGGTCCGATCCTGAAGAACACGGTGGACTTTACCAACGTCGAGTTCGGCTGGAAGATCGACGGTCCCGGTCTGGAGAAGGAGTTGGGTATCAACAAGGTTCGCCTCATCAACGACTTCGCCGGCATGGGCTACGGTCTGTTGACCCTTCGCCCGCACGAGTACATTGTGCTCAACAATGTGCCCAAGGACGAGACCGCTCCGATGGCCACCATTGGTGCTGGTACCGGTCTGGGTGAGTGCTTCTTGACCCCTGGTAACGACGGTCAGTACTCGTGCTTCGCCTGTGAAGGTGGCCACACGGATTTCGCCCCCGCGGACGAGATCGAGATTGAGTTGTACAACGAGATCAAGGCCAAGCTCGGCTGCGGTCAGCGCTTCTCGGTAGAGCGTATCGTGAGCGGCCCCGGTCTGGCCACGATCTACGAGTTCTGGCCAAGAAGTTCCCCGAGAAGGTGAACTCGAAGGTGCACGAGGAGTTCCTGAAGGCCAACACGCAGCAGGGTAAGGTGATCGGCGAGAACGCCAAGACGGACGAGCTGTGCAACAAGACGCTGGAGATCTTCGTGGGTGCGTACGGCCGTGAAGCCGGTAACGCGATGCTGAAGTATCTCCTCGTGGTGGTTTCTACATCACGGGCGGTCTTGCCCCCAAGAACCTGGACTACTTCACCAAGAAGGACACTTTCCTGAACGCTTTGTTCGATAAGGGTCGTGTGAGTCCCGCTCTTCGCGCGTGTCCGATTTACCTGGTCCTGAACGAAGACCTGGGTGAGCGCGGAGCTCACTACTATGCGTACCAGCTACTGAAGGAGATGGAGTAGACATCGTTACGAGGTGGATGATAGTGCTTCCGAATGTGTTTGATAATAAATCTCTATTGTGCCTTGTTCTACATGCTTAATTAGAGTGAAGGGTATAGTATGTTGTCGTTGTAGGGACGACTCGCATTGTATTAATATTGGTTGTATTGACTTGTTCATTGCGATTGCTTTACTTGTGCTGGTCGAAGTTGCATGTTGAAGCGAGATGTGCAGAGATTCACGCTAACGATAGATTCATTCCCGAGCTGCAACTTGCGCAGGACAACGTCCTGGGTTTTACGCTCTTTGCCTCTACATAGTCGTTTTAACGTTAGTACATGCATCTCTTGAAAACATGACGGCGAAGCTACACTGCGAATTTGCGTCTACAACAGCGAAATTTCCAAGTCATTTCTGAGGTCAAAGTTGAAGTTGCCCTCGCCAGTGATTGTGCATCCGAGTGCTACACATGCGCGGTTCTAGCGCGCTTGAAGTGGATCTGCTACCGCGCTTTGAAAGATTTCTAGCCACTCTCATTCCCGAATCGAATTTCGAGAGCACAAGCGAATTATTCCCAACTTTCATCACAATGGCTCCGTACGTCTGTACATGTACTATCTCGATGAGTAGCTTTTCTAACTGTTCTGTGAATATCTTGTCCTAGGTGGCTTGGATGCTGCTCCGATGAGTCGACCATCAAAGTCGTCGCTCCACCCCCGTTGCTGGAGCTGCTGCCCCTGACCATGATTTGGTCATGTCAGGCGACTGCGGCGGCACCAACACCCGCTTGGCGTTGTGGAACATCCCCACGAACTCCCATTACACGAAGGGTGACATCGCTCCTGGTGAGGTTCTCTTCTCCAAAAAGTACCTCAACGAGGAGCACGGGAGCTTCAACGAGGTATGTCACCTGTTCCTGACCGAGGCTAAGCTCGTGAACGAGGTCCCCAAGGCTTGCGTGCTGGCTTGCGCCGGTCCGATCCTCAACAACACGGTGGACTTCACCAACGTGGAAGCTGGTTGGAAGATCGACGGTGCTAGTCTTGAGAAGGAGCTGGGGGTAAGCACCGTCCGGTTGATCAACGATTTCGCAGCTATGGGGTACGGTCTGCTGACCCTTCGTCCGCACGAATACGTCGTTCTCAACGACGCTCCTAAGGATGAGACCGCTCCGATGGCTACCATTGGTGCTGGTACCGGTCTGGGTGAGTGCTTCTTGACCCCTGGTAACGATGGCCAGTACTCGTGCTTCGCCTGTGAAGGTGGCCACACGGATTTCGCCCCCGCGGACGAGATCGAGATTGAGCTGTACAACGAGATTAAGGCCAAGCTCGGCTGCGGCAAGCGCTTCTCGGTGGAGCGTATCGTGAGCGGCCCCGGTCTGGCCACGATCTACGAGTTCTTGGCCAAGAAGTTCCCCGAGAAGGTGAACTCGAAGGTGCACGAGGAGTTCCTGAAGGCCAACACGCAGCAGGGTAAGGTGATCGGCGAGAACGCCAAGACGGACGAGCTGTGCAACAAGACGCTGGAGATCTTCGTGGGTGCGTACGGCCGTGAAGCCGGTAACGCGATGCTGAAGTATCTCCCTCGTGGTGGTTTCTACATCACGGGCGGTCTTGCCCCCAAGAACCTGGACTACTTCACCAAGAAGGACACTTTCCTGAACGCTTTGTTCGATAAGGGTCGTGTGAGTCCCGCTCTTCGCGCGTGTCCGATCTACTTGGTGCTGACAGAGGAGCTTGGTGAGCGCGGAGCTCATTTTTCGCTTACCAGTTGCTCGGACAGTAGCTTGGTGGCCGGAGTATCAAACGCTGGGCGAGGAGTACAGGTAACTGCCGTCACTGCGTGGGTAAAGTTGGGCGAGCGTTTACTACGTATCCATGATAGCGTGTGCCTTGAAAATAATGTATCATTTCTCTTGCACCTGGTAGGTGGGTCTTGGCGCTGTTGGAGCCTTCATCTTTGTTAGCTTTGTGGGGCTGTCAGGCTGAACTGCAAGTCAAGGTCTCTGACTCGTGTCTATATTGTTATGACGACGGTACCCGAAAATCTTGATGCAGCAGCGGATTTTTACGTATCATATCCTAGTGTTTTCGCTTAGCTGGACGACATGACCAACAGAATTTAATTGCTTCCAAGGGCGTTACTATCCATGACCTTTAACCGCCGTACATCTGCGAAATCCCAATTAATCTGTCCCAAGAACCCTGATTGCAGTGGCTGATGGCTGATGAAGTATTAACCGCCTTCGCAAACCTTAAAGCGGCATTGATCTCAGTACTGTGCATCAGTATTGCCCCACCGTCATGTTCTGTGGCCAAGGTCAGTTGTTGCACTCCTGTCTCCAATTGTCATACTCGGCTGCATACTTTCGCATGGCTGACGCGGAAAGTGTGGCTGCCAGTATTACCAAACTGAGTTTGGTGGCTGCACCGCAACTGCGAATTTGTAAAAGTTCTGAAACTTCTACCGCACTTTGAAAGATTTCTAGCGACTCTCATTCCCGAATCGGCTTTCGAGAGCACAGTGACTGATTTCATTCATTCATCGCCTTCTCACAATGACTCAGTACGTCGTTCTGCGCCGGCGAAGCCACCTCGTTGCATTTCTAATTGTTTTGTGAACACTTTATCTTACCAGGTCGTTTGGATGCTCCGACGAGTCGAACACCAAAGTCGTCGCTCCCTTATCCCCCGTTGCTGCCCCCTCTGCTGACCCCGTTGCTGTTCCTCTTGCTGCTGCTCCGGTTCCTGCCCCCACTGCTGCCCCCGACCATGATTTGGTCATGTCGGGCGACTGCGGCGGCACCAACACCCGCTTGGCGTTGTGGAACATCCCCAAGAACTCCAGGCACACTAAGGGCGAGGTCGCCCCTGGCGAGATCCTCTTCTCCAAAAAGTACCTCAACGAGGAGCACGGGAGCTTCAACGAGGTGTGTCACCTGTTCCTGACCGAGGCCAAGCTCGGGGACGACATCCCCAAGGCCTGTGTGTTGGCCTGCGCCGGCCCCATCCTCAGCAACACGGTGGACTTCACCAACGTGGACGCTGGTTGGAAGATCGACGGTGCTAGTCTTGAGAAGGAGCTGGGGATCAGCACCGTCAAGTTGATTAATGACTTCGCGGCTATGGGCTACGGCCTCTTGACCCTACGCCCCCATGAGTACATTGTGTTGAACGACGCCCCTAGAGATGAGACGGCTCCCATGGCTACCATCGGAGCTGGTACGGGTTTGGGGTGTGCTGCTTGACCCCCGTCCACAACGGTCAGTACGCGTGCTTCGCCTGTGAAGGTGGCCACACGGATTTCGCCCCTGCCAACGAACTCGAGATTGAGCTGTACAACGAGATTAAGGCCAAGCTCGGCTGTGGTCACCGTTTCTCGGTGGAGCGTATCGTGAGCGGTCCCGGACTGGCCACGATCTACGAGTTCCTGGCCAAGAAGTTCCCCGAGAAGGTGGACCCGAAGGTGCACGAGGAGTTCCTGAAGGCCAACACACAGCAGGGTAAGGTGATCGGCGAGAATGCTAAAACGAACGAGCTGTGCAACAAGACGCTGGAGATCTTCGTGGGTGCGTACGGCCGTGAAGCTGGTAACGCGATGCTGAAGTATCTCCCTCGTGGCGGTTTCTACATCACGGGCGGCCTTGCTCCTAAGAACTTGGACTACTTCACGACGAAGGACATTTTCCTCAAGGCTCTGTTCGACAAGGGTCGTGTGAGTGCTGCGCTTCGCGCGTGCCCGATCTATCTGGTCCTGACGGAGGATCTTGGCGAGCGTGGGGCTCACTTTTTCGCTTACCAGTTGCTGGGACAGTAGCTTGGTGGTCGGGAGTATCAAACGCTGAACGTGATGCCGCTTGGGCCAAAGCGTTAGCTACAAGTCGATGATAATGTATTATTTTCTCTTCTAATCTAGTTGTGGGGTCTTGGTGCTATTGGAGCCATCAACTTGCTAGCTTTGTGGGGCTGTTAGGTTGACCGGCCTCGTGTGGTTGAACTGCAAGTCAAGGTCTCCGACGCGTGTCTACGAAGATGGTATTACATGTATACTGTGATGCATTTTGTGAACTTGATTCAAGTCCCTGACCTTTGGGAACGCAACCCTCGTTAGAAATTAATTAGAAATTAACACAACACGTTCAACACAAACAGGCAAACAACATGCATTAATACAACAGAAACTTGTTGCAAGTATAACACAAAATTGTTTTACTGCATTGATCAACAACACGGAGGTTTATTTTCAAAACACATTCGGACGCTACGAACGGTATCGCCCACCTCAAGAACGCTATATGGTAACTCAGTATCGAGCAAAATCAGCAACGACTTGCTTGCAGTCAACGCTAGATACCAAATTACTCCATCTCCTTCAGTAGATGGTTCGCCCAGGTCCTCGTTCAGGACCAGGTAGATCGGACACGCGCGAAGAGCGGGACTCACACGACCCTTGTCGAACAGAGCGTTCAGGAAAGTGAGCAGTAAATAAGTACGTGGTCGTGCGCGTTAGGGTCTAGTTGGAGCTCAAATTGGTTTGCTTGTAGAGGTCATACATATGTACGCATGTTCCTGGAGCGGGTGCTCCTATGCCAGCGTTAAACGCGTTGGCTACGGTAGTGGTGGGATAGACTTTATACAACGTGTGGGCCAAGTTGTTGTGCATTGTGACAGGCGGCGATGCATTGCTGGGTATTTTGAGGTCGAGCATGACAAGAAAAGTTTGGTGAAGCAGCTCGCAGTGTATTATCAAAGATGTCTGCAACTCTGCACTGACACATTTCGGCCACCAAAATGGTCGAGCATACCGGATTGAAACTTCTGCTGTCACGGTGGTAAACGGAAGTTGTCGAAACAACAAAATATCCAAGAGGAGGCTCCAATAACTGTAAGGTAATAAGCTGAAGATGCAAGTGGCGAGTGGCTGGCTCGACACTCGTTGATGACGACGTTGAAGTTATTTCGCTACCTTCGAGTTCCCGTCCATCAGTGCGCTCAGCTGAGCCAGGAGTCGCAGCTAGTAACGAAGAGTGACGCGCTTTATGTTATGGCGGAGGGCTGTATACACACACGCGCTGATAATGTCTACTGATGGCAAGAATCAAGATGCCAAGTTGAGCTACGCGTGCCCATGCGTCCGGTTAAGTTCACAAGAGGTAATTTTCATTTATAAATCGCCGCTCAAGCTACTGAGCACCGTCGACGAAACGTAGTTTTGTTTGATGTGGTGCTGCAAGAGATGGCTGGTCTCGTGAGGTGTAGGGTGAGCGGGGCGTGTATTGACAACAATACATACTTTGCAAAGACTGTCTGATACATGTAACGCCATGTTTATTGTCAATATTGACCCACGAACAATATGACAATAAGCTGCTCTCAATATAATGTTGGTTAGAAATGAAGTTTGCGTTTCTATTTTCGACAAATTTAGTGTTTTTACTCCAGCTTTCTAACAAAAGAGCGTTTCTAATTTCGAAAGTAAATTCCATGAATCTACATGTACATGTAGAATTGCTCGTCAAGCCATGCAGGCTTAAAGCGAATTGCGTTATGGTTATGAGCAACCTACATGTAGTTTTGTATTGTACTTGTATAGCTCCATTTGGTCCGGGGAAGGTAGAATAGCCAAGCGTGTGTGATTTTCGAGGATGTACTGACCGCAAGCAAACTTCAATTTCGTGACCAACTACACACACGCTCCAAAGCTGACGGTATCGCCACGTACCGGTAAGTTCATCAAGGAGATCAATCCGGCCTTGCAGATATCCTCATTCCCCAATTAACCGTCAAGGGCCCAAGTCTCCACCCACCCCACCAACCACTATGACTGCTACGGATCTCATCATGTCCGGCGACTGCGGTGGCACCAACACGCGTCTGTCGCTCTGGAACATCCCCAAGGAGTCCAAGCACACCAAGGGCGACATTGCTCCCGGCCAGATGCTCTTCTCCAAGAAGTACCTGAACGAGGAGTACGCCAGCTTCGCCGAGGTGTGCCACTTGTTCCTGACTGAGGCCAAGCTCGTGGACGACATCCCCAAGGCTTGCGTGCTGGCTTGCGCCGGTCCGATCCTGAAGAACACGGTGGACTTTACCAACGTCGAGTTCGGCTGGAAGATCGACGGTCCCGGTCTGGAGAAGGAGTTGGGTATCAACAAGGTTCGCCTCATCAATGACTTCGCCGGGATGGGGTATGGCCTGTTAACACTTCGCCCGCACGAGTACATCGTTCTCAACGACGCTCCTAAGGATGAGACCGCTCCGATGGCTACCATTGGTGCTGGTACCGGTCTGGGTGAGTGCTTCTTGACCCCTGGTAACGATGGCCAGTACTCGTGCTTCGCCTGTGAAGGTGGCCACACGGATTTCGCCCCCGCGGACGAGATCGAGATTGAGCTGTACAACGAGATTAAGGCCAAGCTCGGCTGCGGCAAGCGCTTCTCGGTGGAGCGTATCGTGAGCGGCCCCGGACTGGCCACGATCTACGAGTTCCTGGCCAAGAAGTTCCCTGAGAAGGTGAACTCGAAAGTGCACGAGGAGTTCCTGAAGGCCAACACACAGCAGGGTAAGGTGATCGGCGAGAACGCCAAGACGGACGAGCTGTGCAACCAGACGCTGGAGATCTTCGTGGGTGCGTACGGCCGTGAAGCTGGTAACGCGATGCTGAAGTACCTGCCTCGTGGTGGTTTCTACATCACGGGCGGCCTTGCCCCAAGAACCTGGACTACTTCACCAAGAAGGACATTTTCCTCAAGTCTCTGTTCGACAAGGGTCGTGTGAGTCCCGCTCTTCGCGCGTGTCCGATCTACCTGGTCCTGAACGAAGACCTGGGCGAACGCGGCGCTCACTACTACGCATACCAACTGCTGCAAGAATCGCAGTAAACGGTGGACAGCGAGCTCAATTCACGTTAAAGCGAGCGTCGACGTGGGGCTATAGGAGAGCCCCAACGTGTTTGATATGGTAATAAACCACCAGTGCGTCGTGTTCGCTTGATCTTTTCTTGCATTGCGTTTGCTGCTGCCGGTCGAGGTCCAGTGGAGACTCCCCAGTGACGGAGACCTCGACTGAATGCCAAGTCCATGCACATTTGTATCAAGTCCCCTGGTTGAGGTTGCAGCGGTCGATGGTGATTCCAAGTCAACTGGTTAACTCAGACGACTTCGAGTTGGACCCCAAGCAGCCGGCGTGGCTGTCCTATGCGCGAGTTGAAGGCGGGGCGTACAAGAATCAAGACACCGCACATGGCCGGGAGCTAAAATACTCCATCCCATCGCCCACCGGTACACCGGTATCCGATACAAGCGATCGTTAGAAACCCCAGCATCGCCATGCTGTTCCGCTAACCCAAACTCACAGCCAAATGGTCGCGCAAAAGTTTGTAGGTTGCGCAGCGAAGCCATCTCGATGCTGCACAGGCACGCGGCATCATCAGCTCCATCCGATTTGAAAGTTCAGACTCGGCGCAGAGACCGCACCAAGCAGCACAAACTTCAAAGTGCTAGAAACCGTGCCCGCCACGTCGGCAAACTCGATCCTTTGAGTCCGTTCGGCTGACGCCTGTGGTCATTCCGGAATCTCCCGTCTCCTGATCAAGTCTCCTTTCCAAGCACCATGTCGTACGTGACACGCCGCCGACCTCGTTCCTCTTGTCCCTCCTAGCTGGAAGTCTCACAATGCCGTGTTTGGTATTTTGCCACCAGTGAATTCAGCCTCATCATCTCCGGCGACTGCGGCGGCACCAACACGCGTCTGTCTCTGTGGCGGATCCCCACGGGCGCCACGCAACTCAAGGGCAACATCGCCCCCGGTGACGCCATCTTCGCCAAGAAGTACCTGAACGAGGAGCACGCGAGCTTCAACGAGGTGTGCCACCTCTTCATGAATGAGGCCAAGCTCACCGATCAGGTGCCCGAGGCCTGCGTGCTGGCCTGCGCCGGGCCCATCCTCAACAACACGGTGGACTTCACCAACGTCGAGTTCGGCTGGAAGATCGACGGTGCCAGTCTCGAGAAGCAGCTCGGCATCAAGCAGGTGAAGCTCATCAACGACTTCGCCGCGATGGGCTACGGTCTGTTGACGCTGCGTCCGCACGAGTACATTGTGCTCAACGACGTCCCTAAGGACGAGACCGCTCCCATGGCTACCATTGGTGCTGGTACCGGTCTGGGTGAGTGCTTCCTGACCCCTGGTAACGATGGCCAGTACTCGTGCTTCGCCTGTGAAGGTGGCCACACGGATTTCGCCCCCGCGGACGAGATCGAGATTGAGCTGTACAACGAGATTAAGGCCAAGCTCGGCTGCGGCAAGCGCTTCTCGGTGGAGCGTATCGTGAGCGGCCCCGGTCTGGCCACGATCTACGAGTTCTTGGCCAAGAAGTTCCCCGAGAAGGTGAACTCGAAGGTGCACGAGGAGTTCCTGAAGGCCAACACGCAGCAGGGTAAGGTGATCGGCGAGAACGCCAAGACGGACGAGCTGTGCAACCAGACGCTGGAGATCTTCGTGGGTGCGTACGGCCGTGAAGCTGGTAACGCGATGCTGAAGTACCTGCCTCGTGGTGGTTTCTACATCACGGGCGGCCTTGCCCCCAAGAACCTGGACTACTTCACCAAGAAGGACATTTTCCTCAAGTCTCTGTTCGACAAGGGTCGTGTGAGTCCTGCTCTTCGCGCGTGTCCGATCTACCTGGTGCTGACGGAAGAGCTCGGTGAACGCGGCGCTCACTTCTACGCGTACCAGCTGCTTCACTCGAGCGCCTAAAGCTCTTGTCGCATCGCGAGCAAGTGCTGCTGAGGTGTAGTAGACGTGGCTGATGTGCGTGGATGGGATGCAGATCCCCGTGTGGAGGTCGAGTAGCGTTTCGTTTTGCCATCGAGCAACTTTCGTTTTGTTTAAAGACGGGGTTCTTCCGTATTACTCGAGTGTGTTCATTTGCGTTGGTGGTGGTGGTGGGTTTTGGTCTTGAAGGGGCTCAAGGTTGTGAATGTCTTAACGATTTTGCTGGACAGCAACGCAAGAGAAGATCGATCTTGAGCCTATCCCCACCAACGTGAATCGTTAGATACCGTTTTGGAAACACAGTTGATCGAAAGCAATGCCCGCAATACCACGTGGTACCGGTATTGGATGGAAGGGATCTGGTTCCCAAATGATCGTCTCACCATGGTTGTCAAAGGAGAAGTTGATGTCGGATTGGTGTGGCACACATATAGAAACCACTTCAAGGTGCGACTTTTTGCAAAGTTTTTCTCACTTCCCAATTCCCCCGCAGCCACCACCCGCGTCAAAAACGAAGCCAAAGTTCCTCATGTCGTACGTCGAAATTGACGAAATTCTTGTCGAAAACTCGGCTAACGTGACATTCTCCCCTAGCGGCGACCTGATCATCTCGGGCGACTGCGGCGGCACCAACACGCGCCTCTCTCTGTGGCTCATCCCTAAGGGCTCCGTGGCCTTCAAGGGCTCCGTCGCCCCGGGCGAAATCACGTTCGCCAAGAAGTACCACAACGAGAACTACGGGAGCTTCTCGGAGGTCTGCCACCTCTTTATGAAGGAGGCGAAGATGGTGGAGAAGCTGCCGGTGGCCTGTGTGCTGGCCTGTGCTGGGCCCATCATCAACAACACCGTCGAGTAGGCTCCTTGTTTCGTATTTTTGACATTTTGACGTAGATTTTTAGGAGAATTTTGTGAAACTTATCGTGAAATTCTTGTGTTTTGGTGATATTTTTGTAGGTTCACGAACATTAAGGACGGCTGGAAGATCGACGGCCCCGGACTGGAGAAGGAGCTGGGCATCAACACAGTGAAGCTCATTAACGACTTTGCGGCCATGGGGTATGGTCTCTTGACGCTGAAGCCTCACGAGTACATTGTGCTCAACGAGGCGGAGAAAGAAGAAGGAGCTCCAATTGCCACAATTGGCGCTGGCACGGGGCTGGGTCAGTGCTACCTGACGGCTGATAAAGAGGGTCAGTACTCGTGCTTCGCCTGTGAAGGAGGCCACACGGACTTCGCCCCGGCCGACGAGATTGAAATCGAGCTGTACAATGCCATCAAGGACGACCTGGGCTGCCACCGACGCTTCTCAGTGGAGCGCATTGTGAGCGGCCCGGGTCTGGCCACGATCTACAAGTTCTTGGCCAAGAAGTTCCCGGACAAAGTGGACAAGAAAGTGAACGACGCCTTCTCACGTGCCAAGTCCCTCCAGGGGAAAATCGTGGGCGATAACGCCAAGACCGACGAGCTATGCAACCAAGCCATGGAGATCTTCGTCGAGTACGTGAAGAGAAGGAGTTGGCGTTGTACATTGAGTTTGTACTGACGTTTTTGTGAGTTTTTGTGGTGGTTGCTAGTGCTTACGGCCGTGAAGCGGGTAACGCGATGCTCAAGTACCTGCCGCGTGGAGGTTTCTACATCACTGGGGTCTGGCGCCCAAGAACTTGGACTACTTCACGCAGAAGGATATCTTCCTCAAGGCGTGTTTCAACAAGGGTCGTGTGAGTCCGGCTCTGCAACAGTGTCCGATCTACCTGGTGCTGACGGAGGAACTGGGCGAGCGTGGCGCGCACTACTACGCGTACCAGCTACTGGAGTCGTACAACAACTGTTTGCTGGGCAACACCATCGCGCGTGAGCGTATGGAGGAGAAGTTTGCCACGATCGACCACCTGACACTCTACTCGGCCATCGCTGCCGCTGGTGTGGCCGCCGGTGTCATCCTTGGGAAGCTGCTGCAGAAGTGAGCGTTGCCCTGAACCAGCGAAAGCCATCGGTCGCCCGCCGACAATGTCGTCCATGAACAAGGAAGGCCACAGAGCAAGCATGCACTCCACCGATTGCTGTGTATAAGCTGCAGAAAATGAGAAATTGGCCTGTCAAACACTAAACGTTGTGAATGCTTCTGCTACTTGTTACAGGTCTCACTAGTCTCGCTGGTTGTTCGGAGCTTCTGGTTCGAGGAAGAGTGTCTGTTCTTTGAGGAGATCGAAGACCTCGCTGCCTTCCAGCATGCGTCGACTCTCCACAGCCTCCCGCATGGCTCGTTTGAACTCACGTACTCGATGTTTTAGCCCGTTCAGCTCTTCTTCAAGCGAGGTATGGAGCTTTTACGCTGTTCAAGCTCACGATGGGTCGAGTACACGTTTTCCGTCACGCCGTACAGCTTGCGACGGACCGTGTACTGGTTCCCGATGATTTCGTCTGCGTTGGCCCAGACGGTGGTGCATTCACGCTTGAGTTTCCTGACAGCGCGTTCTTCAAGTGTACGATGCGATTCCCAGGTCTCTTTCAGCTTGGTAAGAATCTCCTTCTCTCTTGGCAGCTTTGCTCGGCGGTACAGTTCGTCCATCGGATTGCGTCTGGCTTCCAGTCTGCCCAAGAGTGAGCGGTCGTACTTCTCTTTCGCTTTCAGAGCTGCAACTGCCATGCTGATCTCGTACAATTTGCGCGCTTGGCGTGATCGATACGCCCGTTGTAACAGCGAGGCAGCGTTCGTCTTCGCCTCAAAAATACGTGCGAAGCGCTTCCGGCCAGCATGACCACGATACAACCGCTGGGTGAGCTGAGCCGCTTGAAGACTTTGCTGTCGGTGTCGCTCTGCTTTGAAGTCGATTCGACCGCAATGGCCACGAAATACCCGCTGGATATCTGCAGCAGCGTGGGTCTTCGCTTCCCGCTTGCGATTCTGCATCAAGTTCCTGATCCACTGCTTCAGATACCGCTGAATCCGCTGTGCAGCGAGATATCGCCGAAATCTCCTGACTTTCAACATCTTACGACGTGCAAGTACGCTACGAATCCACTGTTGAAGGCAAAGGACGGCACCTTTGTGGATAAATTGTCGGCGAAGCAGAGCTTGTGCCGCGTTTTGACCTTTGCGCGCAAACTTCGCTTGACGGATCTTGCGAAACAAAAGTGCTCGTTTGCGACCGAGCATCCCCGATAACAGCGTTGGATGTTCACTGCAGCTTCATTGTGATGCTTTGCCACAGCTTGGCGAACGATAACCCGGAGTTGAGTCACCGTTCGAGCGTACCGACTCATTCGCTGAGTGTGGAGTATCAGTCCACGGTGATGCAAGTACAGCTTTCGCGCACGGTAGCGCCGCCACTGAGTCTGGATGACAATTGCAGTGCTCGTTGCCAATTTGCGGTAGAAAGCAACGCGTTTGCGAGCCAAATGGCCGCGAAAGACTCGCTGAATCGTGAGCGCCGCCGCGTTCATTGCAATCCGCATGGCGGCCACATGCCACATCGCCAACTTCCGTCGCCACACACTTTGAATTTTGATCGCAGCCCCACGGTAGTAGGCCATGAACTTGGTGAAGTTGCTTCGGCGTTTGTACTTCCGCCATTGGCCCTGAATGCTGTGAATCTTCTCGACAAGCCATCGCGAGCGCGCAAGAAAATCGCGGTAGTTTTTACATCTACGATACCAGCGCCAAATCCTTTGAGCGCACAAAAGTTTTCGCTCGAAGACAAGCTGCGAATACCGTCGTCGTCCAAGGTAACCGCGATACACTCGTTGAATTTCACGAGCGTTCCAGTTGAGAATTCTCAGCTGGACGGCGTAGTGCGCTCGGTAGCAGCGCTGGATACGACGAACTGCCAAATTGGCAGTGAAGCGCCAAGTCCGCACTTCTCTTCGGATCCGGTTACCACGGACATGAGCTTGGACAAACGCAATTTTTGCGACGCTCTCCTTGAGTGAAAGCAAATGAAGAAAGCGACGCCAAGCCAAGAACTCTCGCGCGCACTTTTGAATTTTCCTGGCTGCTCTCGTTTGACGAAGAAGTCGACGGTCTGCGAGGAATTGGATCGTGAATCGTTTATTTTGCCAGTTGCGAAATCGCATCTGCAACACATTCGCAGCTTCGTACTGCGCCTGCATCTTTGCAGTAGCTGAATTTGCACTTTCGGAAGGGGTTCCAATACCACGGCCGAGTTTCCACCGCCCGTGGCGATCGTTTTGATCAAAGAAGCAGTTGCGAATGGTTTGGTGAATGGCAGTAGCTGGTCGTTGCAGCGCTTGACGGTTTTCGGGGATAAGCGATCGCAGCCTTTTAGCCGCAGTTCTTGGATCTGCTGGCAGTTTGTACACAATGCGAGAAGACCTTCATCCGTCACGCGTGTGTTTGCACTCAAGTCTAAGACTTCCAGCGGGATCTTCGTGACTGCAAAAGCTGTAAGAGTTCTGTCTGTAATTCCTCGAGTGCTGGCAAGAAGGAGGACTTTTAACTGAAAGCACCGGGAAGCAAGAGCTTCGGTTGCGAAGTCCGTGATTTGCGCACACTACAGAAGAGAAGATCAGTCTCAGATCAATTATGCTGCTGAATATGGCAAAAACTCACCTTGGATAGGTTGATCCACTCCAGTTGACGACAAGCACCCGCAAGAACTCTCACGCCAGCATCGCAGACATTTGTTGCGCTCAAATCGATTCTTCTCAGTGGATGAGGCGGATGATTTCCGCTTCTTGTCACAAGGTTCATAAAGCACGCTGGAGTTTCCAGATCCTGTCGTTCCGAGACTTCCAAGACACGCAAATGCCGACACATTTTACCGAGCAGCTTGAACGTTTGCGCGGTGATGTTCCGGCCTGAAAGAGAAACGTTCGTGAGCGACGGACAACCTTTGCGATCTCCATGACCCCTTGGTCTGACACCTTTTTAAGCCTTTCAAGTTGAGTTTTACGAGATTCCCCCGTGTTTCCCCACAAACACCATCGCGTCATCCCCAATGTGCAAACAGTTTTTCACATTCAGCGACGTCAGAGATGTTTGCGAGATATCTTCATCCTCATCCACGTCCTGGTACTTTTCTTCTTCGAGCGAGAAGAGATTTTTAATGCCCATGTCGGTGATGAGGCGACAGTCTTGTAAGTTTAACTTGACGAAGACTGGAGACGAGATCAACGGCGCCATCAGCAGCAGTGCGAAATCCGACAACACTTTGCACCGCGCAACATTCAATCGCTGCAAAGACTTTCCACAACCTTTGACGATCCAGCTGACAGCAGTCTCATCGATCCCCAGTCCACTAAGACTCAAGGACGTAAGCGACCGAAGACAACAACTTGTTTCAAAGCCGAAAAACGCCATGTTGTCCACGCTGAGACAGTCGTCCACTGCTAAGTGATTCATTGCCATGTCTTTGATAGATGAACTGGCGAGGTCCGAGATCCCCGATGACGTCAAGTTCTTGCATTGTCGAACGTCAAGTGAACGAAGCGTACACGTTGCTGATGCTCGCTTAGTGTTTGCTAGACACTGTAATACACCGTCTGTGATCCCCGGACACCCGCGAACGGATAGCGAGTGCAGACGCTTGCAGTCTTTCCAGACTTTGCTGAGTACAGTTCCTGAAAAATGGTGACACTCGTTGAGTTGCAGTTCTTGCAGCAAACTTAGATGACGCCGGATAGTATTTAACCCCTCATCTGTCAGCGCGTGACATCTGAGCAGAGGAGAGTGAGTTTCTAGTGGTAAATGGTAGCAACACTTCTCGTACCTAGATACATCCAAACTCGTGAGGTATTTGAGTTTTTGCAGATGCAGAACACCATTATCGGTGATGGATGTTCCTTCGAGCACGAGTGTCTGACAGTTTGAGCTGCGTGCAGCAGGATGTGAGCGATAGCGATCAGCCACTCGCTGGAGAAATCGCTGATGCGCAAATTCACGTCTCTCTTCATCACCAAAGCTCGGATATCCTGCACCAAAAGCTCATGAAAAACTAAATTTTCAAAACTACCCAGCAAAAAGTGTCTACCTGGCAAAACAGTTCTGTTGGAGGTGCAGTAAAGTGCTTCAAGTCTCCTGGACAGTGACGCGCAGCTCCTCGAATCTGCCGTGAAAGGACCATGAGCTCACAGTGAAAAGATCGCATTTGCACGACAATGGTGGAATTCCACGTACACGCTCCATGAGGTTCTCAGATAACTGGACGGACCTGTGGCGCTCTTTTTGAACGCGAAGAAGCTCCATCCTCGCCTCCAAAACCTCATCGCGGAGCTCTAGTGCGTCCATGGGGAATAGTTTAACCTCTTCAAAGTGTGACCCTTCAATACGTACGAGAATGGGTCATTTATGGAAAAAGGCAACTATTTGGCCAAGTTGAAGTGAGCTGAAAAGTATCATTATGCTGTATTTTTCATCTACTACTTGGCCTTCCACGAGCTCTCGGAGGAGAACGCGAGTCAGGAGACCAACGCTTTCGAGAAGCTCGCACTCTTCTCCGCCGGCATCTCGAGCATGGCCCTGCTGGCCGCCTGGGCATAACAGCAGGAGCAGCTCAAGACATGGGGACGATCGTCACGTGGTTTGCTGGGCTTGTCATTACTAACGGAGGACTGTAACGAAAGAGAGCGATGCGGTAGAAATGAACGTCGAGGTGTCGTGGCTGGTTGTTGCACTTTGGACAGGCCCAGATGCAGCCATCCACTCGTGGCCTCCCATCGAGTTTGGTGCCTGCAGTAGTGACATGACAGGATCATAGCGGAGTCCAAACGGAGCGGACAATCGTCGCTACATGAGCTGCTGGACGATCAATGTGTATTTTTCACGGATGGATTTTCAATTGCGTAAGACGATGGCGGGCTGCTTTGGTGGCGTCAGTGTGTCCACCAGGTGCAGCGAGCTGCAAGCACCGGGATTCTCTAACTTAGCATCGGGTAAAATTTGGTCCAGCTGGGCACTGACGCTGATAAAAAACTGCTATATTGTCAAACCTGAACATGAAAATCGATGGCACTTTTGCTGCTGCGTGGTAAAATGTTGTTGGAGCTTGGACTTTGTCTTTGAAGTTGCCTATCTCGGCCCGGATGTAGAGAACGAAAGACTCGACTGCAATCGACGACCCTGACGACGAGCGCACGAGCCACATCAAGGAGCGGACAGATAAGGGGCAAAGCTGCCATTTGTACCGTCGGCGTTGCTCTTTTGAGCGGCAGCAGACGCTTTTCGTTGCCTTTGAGCAGCCTCAACTGCGGCCGGTTTGCTTTTCCAACGTGCTACCGACTTTTGCCAAGTAACTTGGCTCAAGTTATTATAGCTGGCGTTGGGGTCGTCGTGACTGCTGCGACGCATCAAGGTTTTGCTGGGAAGTAACTCGTGCTAACGCTCGCAATGCTGACAGTTCAGCAAATATACCTCCACATACCGATTTAATACGCATATTGGGCTGAAAGGGGTATCACTTTAATTAGGTTTACAGAAACTTCAAAATGTGTCGACTTCCTGTATAATTCGATCACTACTTCAAGCATGAACTGCACGGGGTATGCGTTGTGCGAAATCCCCTGTTAAATTCGTATCATCATCATCCATTTGGATGATGATGATACGAGTTTAGCGCCGTGCATAGACGCCGAACTCTGACGACAGCTTCGCGGTGCACCGTATCAGCAGCTCCGGCGTGGCGTGCCTGCGTTCGAGTTGCTCGCCAGTTCGTCAAGGCGGCACCTACGCCTCCTCTATGCTGCACCGTTGGTGCTGCTCGCCTTAAGCTTTCGTGGCCTCGACGCTCGACCAGCCGTAGAAGCAAACAGGCGCTCGAAGCTCTTGCCCTTATCGGCGCCTGTTTCATCGACATGTGCAATCGCTTCTCCAAAATCCACCTTCGTTTCTATAAATTAGGAATCTGGACTATTCGTAGTGGTACACAATTACAGCTCAGAAGGCGAGGCCGAATTCTGCCTTCTCGACGTTGCGTTCCGTTCCATGCGTGCGAGGGCTCCGTTGTTTTCGAGATTCTAGGGCTGGGAAAGCCACGAGTTTGCCGCTCCTGCACTGGTCCGTATGACACGCGGAGCCTCCACCAGCCGCACCGCACAGCACACGCGAGTTTTCGACCGTTTTCTCGCGACGGCGGCGACAAGTCGGCAGAGCAGATCCCGGCGACACCAAGACGCAGCTCCTTTTGAGTCACCGCACCACAAACTCAGCTGCTGGCCTATTCCCCGCCAACTGCAAGCGCAAATATTGTCAAAAGCTCCGAGAAAACGTGACATTCCCGCATACAAACGCAAGGTGCTTCCGAAAAAGAAACCCACCTGTTGCCAAAATCCACCTTTTTCACGATTAACCTGAGCCTGGCGATCGCGGCCGAGAGACGTGCCCTCTTCCTCAGTCAGTCCATCAGATGAGCGCTGTCGTGTGTTGTCGCCGACAACACACAACTTGTCCGCATTGTCTGCCATTGCACATTTCCATCACTTGCGCACCAACCTCTTCTCGCAGCAAGTTACGAAGCAGCAAGTCTTCACTGCAGACTTTGTACCTGCCCACACACTACAAATTCCACCAAACTCAATGCCGTACGAAAGCTTCACGCCCCAGCAGCAGGTGGAGATCACCGAAGTCGTGCAGGACTCGGCCACCAACGCCTGGATGTACGTACTGCATGTGCAGCGAGGCAACACGAGCACGCACTCGTCGCCTCGAGGCCCCGTGGAGGAGGGTTTCAGCCACGAGTACGTCATCAGTCGCCGCTTCAGCGAGTTCAAGCAGCTCCACGCGGCGCTCGCGTCCGTCATGGGGGACGCACTCACGGCCCTGCCGGCCGACGGTCTCATGACGCTCATCCTGGCCGACAACCAGGCGCTGCTGGACGAGCGACGGCTCGTGCTGGAGCAGATCGTCCTGGACATTCTGCACCACCCGGTGGCGCGAGACCTGCCGGACGTGCTGGAGTTCCTGGGCCACGAGTCCACCAGCGCCAAAGTCATGGCGCCGCTCTCGGGCCAGTGCACGAGCTCCATCCGCAAGACGTCCAGTCCGGCGTGGACGGCACTCAACGGGGCGTGTCGGGCGTCGGTCTTGTCGTCGTAGACTGCAATGGCCAGGAGAGGAGAACTCAACACAAGCACACAGAGGCACACGGGAGCCTGGTAGGATAATATTTAACCAAGATTGTAGAATAGTTGTAGAGCAGCAATGAACAAGTCGAGCGATTCGCTATGAAAGATTGTTTTCCTTGTGATTTCTGGTGGTCGGAGCGAGACTACCGTTAGAATGTTTGATAGAGGAAGAATTGGTGACTGCGGGCCAGTGCAATTGAAGCGGCCAAGGTAATAAGCGAAATTATGTGCTGCTGTTCTAGAAAGGTAACGCGGTGTTGTCGATCGGATGAATTGTCTCTAGCAACCACGTTGAAGGCAACTTTAAGTTGCAACACGAAGAGCTCTCCACCCTGGTAGCATCTTTTCTAAAGGTCGATGCCCGATAAACGTAGTGGACGCGTGAGTCGTGTTGGAGACCTATCTACTTCTACTGAAGTACTTGGTTTTGCATGAAAGTGGTGGTGGTGCGTTCTTGACTTTTGCAGGCGAGGAGTACAAATTGATGCCTTTGGAGCGAGCTTCTGCCGTTCCTAGAAAACAAACCACTGATAACTATCAGTGATAACTAACTACCGGGCATCGATCGGTCTGATCGACGCTGTTTAGTCAGGCGTAACGAAACTCGCAACACGAATTTCGG
>JAAKBD010000143.1:7500-10000 GCA_012656105.1 Phytophthora syringae
TTAATTTCCGAGCCAAAACTTGGGAGCTAATGGCAAAGGCGCTAAGTGTCTGCGCTGTTAGTTTCCGAGCCAAAACTTGGGAGCTAATGGCAAAGGCGCTAAGTGTCTGCGCTGTTAATTTCCGAGCCAAAACTTGGGAGCTAGTGGCAAAGGCGCATTGGAGGGCAAGTCTGGTGCCAGCAGACGCGGTAATTAAAACTCCAAGTCTTTGCTATATTAATTTCCGAGCCAAAACTTGGGAGCTAATGGCAAAGGCGCTAAGTGTCTGCGCTGTTAGTTTCCGAGCCAAAACTTGGGAGCTAATGGCAAAGGCGCTAGTGTCTGCGCTGTTAGTTTCCGAGCCAAAACTTGGGAGCTAGTGGCAAAGGCGCATTGGAGGGCAAGTCTGGTGCCAGCAGACGCGGTAATTAAAACTCCAAGTCTTTGCTATATTAATTTCCGAGCCAAAAACTTGGGAGCTAATGGCAAAGGCGCTAAGTGTCTGCGCTGTTAGTTTCTGAGCCAAAACTTGGGAGCCAATGGCAAAGGCGCTAAGTGTCTGCGCTGTTAGTTTCCGAGCCAAAACTTGGGAGCTAATGGCAAAGGCGCATTGGAGGGCAAGTCTGGTGCCAGCAGACGCGGTAATTAAAACTCCAAGTCTTTGCTATATTAATTTCCGAGCCAAAAACTGGGGGTTAACAAAGGCGCTAAGTGCCTGCTATATTAATTTCCGAGCCAAAAACTCGGGGGTTAACAAAGGCGCTAAGAGTCTGCTATATTAATTTCCGAGCCAAAAACTCGGACTTTAGTATGGGACTATAACAGGCAGCAGGGTAGTAGTAGCTAGCGTAGTGTAGATTTAGACTAGAACTAATTATGGTAAATGGACTTTTGACTCTGCAAACAATCTCTAAGTGTTTATTCTGTTCTAATTGTATGGGGTTTGCGAGCGTTTTGGCTCGAACTAACAACAGGGAGGAAGCGCAGGAAGCGCGGGCAAAATGGGCGCGTACGCGTACGCGGAAGGCGACGGCGCCGGCGAGGAAGCGCAGGCAACATGGGCGAAGGTGTCGAGGAAGCGCGGCCGGTAATGGAGGTGACGAGAAGAATGCGTACGCGTAAATGCGCTGTACATGCCAGCTCGTACTTAAGCGGAGCGGTTCCTGGCGCTGTAGGCGCATGTCTGCTAGTGATGGCGCTGTATATGCGTGTCTGGCTTAGGTGCACGCTAGTGTCGTGTCTGTAGTTGCGTGTGTGCGGAATATGGACACCTCGCTTAATGTATGTATTTTAACATTAGCGCCTGGAAGCGCACCCTTGGTAATGGAGGGGGTGCTATCTGCACGTCACTACCACCCACCATCAGTCATAAACCTGGCAAAAGAGTAGACAGCACCCGGACTTCCCCGGTGGTCACCCACCCGAGTACTACCCGAGCTTGAGGCTGCTTAACTTCGCAGAGCAGACGGGATACGGTGCTTTCAGCCTAAGATGGCCGTCTACGACAGATACTGTTGCGCACACATACTTGTACATGTACACTGCAACGTGCACACTACAACTGGTGGAGCACGCACGCCACAGCCAGACCGCCTAGCACCATTCCCGGCCATGCCCCAGCACCCATAGAATCAAGCTAAGGAACTTCTTCAGGAAGTTCTTTAAGTATACTGAAGCCAAGTCAAAAAACCACCTAAAGGATTTATTTGGACTGGATTTATCGATGACCCCCAAGTCGACGCGGCCTGTGGCTTGACTCGTCCTAGGGGTACTTTTTGGTGCTGAATCGAATGGTGAGGTCGGGTGGGGCGTAGCCGGTACGGAACCCCTTCAAATCGGATAAAACCCGGATTGGAGCATATATCTTAAATTAAGTATGGTAAATATGGCCGCCAGACACGACCCAAACATCGGGCTAGGGGTAGTTTCACGCGCTGATTCCATTGGTGCACTCAGATCGGTCGCCATGTCTATGCAAGCCTCTCCTAATTAATATTTAAAATATATAAATTTTTAAAACACATTTTTTCCCGATATTTTTTTGTCTAGGTGTAAAATTTTCCGCTGATCACGATGGTGACGTCTCCGACGTCACCACGTGACGGGAAACCCTTCAAATCTTATATTCAAAATTCTTAAATTTTTATATTAAAAATTCCAAGAAAAGTTTACATGGCTAGATCGGAAATGTCACGGGGATCACGAATCTGGTATCAATCACGCAGATATGTCACGGGAAGGTCTCCAAATTTCATAATTCCCAAAATTGGCCGATTTTGTCCACTTTTGACGACCTGGAGGAGCCAAAACTGGACTACAATATCTAAAAAGTTGTGTCAGTACCCTTCAGACATAGCCCAACAACCTCCCACAAGTCCGGGGTTCGAGTTTTATATCGACAGATTCAGAATATTTCCTGGCGACCAATCTATTGTACAAGTAGTTGGTCGGTAGTAGCCAACGAACACTATAAATTGCAGTGAAATAAATTACATTTCCAAAATCGCGGCCCACAGAAATT
>JAAKBD010000143.1:20000-30000 GCA_012656105.1 Phytophthora syringae
GCTCGAAGACGAATAGCGCTGGGAAAAATAGTACTTTGCCAAGCGAAGTCTCCAACAATGAGACGTTCGAATGGCGGAAGAAAAACTCCCATTGATGGCGAGCCACATTGCATAACCAAAAGAGATGTTCGGCATCTTCGACTGCAGTGCACCCGTGTATACAATCGCGGGAAGTAATGACTTCAGTACGCCAACCGAATTTGTAGCGAAATCCAAGCGCGTTGTGTTGAATTCGGAACTTGAGATCTGAGCAAACCGGTAGTACATGACGGTCCCAATTGAGTTCGCGTCGCCACATGTCTTCCGGAGGGTCAAAGGTACTCAATCCAAGTTGCTTAAACTGAAGAGTCGGTACTCCTGGGTTTTTGCGCGCCTTCAGTAATAGCTGGACGAAATCACGGTTGGTCATTTCAAGGACGACTTTGTCATCCAAACTCCATTCGTGCGTAGCAGACTCGATCCGTAAAGGGCGAATGGGACCAAAATACGGTCTGTTCCGTGGAATGATCAAGTTGAAGCGCGCCATTGTTGCTGAAATGAGCAACGTCTTCGACGCTGGTCGTGCGAATTCTTCCGTGTGCAGTAAATCTAGCAGTAGGTCTTCAGTAGGGAAATCACCATAGCGATCCACAAAGTCTTGTAAGCGAGTGATTCCAAGTGCTTTCAGCGTTCCAATAGTTGCCTTGCTGACATCTGCCAGAGGCAACTGCGTGGAGCCAAAAGCAAAGTAGAAATTGTACCAGATAGGCATCACGTGAGCAACTGCTTTCCACTTGGTAGTTCCGTGAGCGATGTGGAGATCGGCCCATAATCGTAGAGTAGTTTTCCAGAAGTCCGGCAGACGACTCCACGTTAGGCCTTTCATGTTGGCGTAGAGAATATCAAAGCCATCGCCAAGTGTCCCGAGCGTCGTCGAGAAAAATTCCATCGCTGGAGTCATCCAGCGAGGAGTCTTATTCGTGGCACAAGTCGCGGCAATACCGTCGCGAAGGCTCTTGAGGTGCATAGCTTGAATAAATGTTTTGGCTGGAGTCAGGCCAAGACCGCCGTCCGAAATACTTGTGTAGATCCAGCCTTTGTCAAACTTGCCCGCCTGTGCCGCATCACTGTCCGTGTCTTTCGAGTGCACGAAGTTGCGTATGATGATGTCGACGATTCTGAGTACCGACATGGGGACACAGGTAACACTCGCAGTATACCAAAGCAGAGGCAATATGATGCTCTGCAGGAGTACCACTTTGCCGCGTAAAGTTCTTGCACGATATTTCCAGATGGCGCAGCGCGCACGCAGCTTAGTGATGACCGTGCTGAGTCTTTGCTGGGCCGTAACCGTAGCTCCTTGTAGAATGCCAAGTAGTACAACCGTGTCGTGCGGCCCCAGCACCTTCAGGTCTGAATCGGCACGTAGTTGAGCCAGCTGGTGTTGATTGACTCTATGTGTAAAGGGCATGATGCATGTCTTCTTCACATTTAGTCGTAACCCAGCGGCGGTAGCATAGTTTTGGACAAGATCCAGAAACTCCTTCGCATACTTTACTTTGGACAGTAGGCCGGTACAGTCGTCTGCAAATGCCATGAGCAGGTGCGGTAGCGACATTCCATCGACGTCAATACCGCGGCTCGAAAACTTTGCACGTAGGTAGTTCATCATAGGTTCCACGAATAGAACAAAGAGACCTGGGGAAAGTGGATCTCCTTGTCGTACGCCAGCTCCCAGTAGGAAAGGAACTCCCGGAGAATTGTTGAGCAGGATGCTCACAGAAGTTTGGTGGTAAAACGTTTTCACCCACGCCCGGAAAGCTGCACCGAATCCGAAGTGTTGGAGAATGAGGTCTAAGGCTGGCCACAGCACACTGTCGAAAGCCTTGGCAAAGTCGATAAGTACTGCGCACGCGTCCGGATAGCGTTCCTTGCACAGTTCTTGAAGATCCTGAAACCGGAGTAGCAGGTGGCGAATAGATCGGCCCGGAACAAACCCACCTTGGTCTTCGTGAATTAAAAACGGTAGTACTTCTCCCAGCCTCCAAGCCAAGATCTTGGGGCCTAACTTGGCGTCGTGGTTGAGCAGAGTCAGTGGGCGATAGTTGCCCGGATCGGAGCGGTCTCCAGTCTTGTAGAGCAGCGATAGGTGAGCACGTCGCTGGAACTTCGTCATTTCCCCTTGTCTAGTAGGTAGTCGTGGATAACGTCGTAAATCGATGCCCAAAGCACCGGATCCACTTTGTAGTATTCGATCGGCAGTCCGTCCGGTCCAGGAGCCTTCCCGTTCTCGGATTTCATGATTGCCCAGTAGAAATCGTTAGCAGTAAGAGGTGCGTCCATCCTTGCTTGCTGCGCCGGCGTGAGTCGCTTGACAGTGTCACGTAGAAACTCTAAGAGCCGGAAAGGCTGGTATGTGGCGTTGCGGAGGTGCTCTAGATCTGGCGAGGTGGATTGAAACAGTTTACCCCAAAACTTGCGATGTCCTTCCGCAATTTCGGCAGGGTCTTCCGTGACTGATCCATCTTCTCGTCTCAATTCCGTAATAGGAGATCGTAGGCAGTCTTGTTGGGGAGCCCGGAAGAAGTAGCTAGTCGCTCGTTCGCTTAGGTGTAAGTCCGCAGCAAACTTCTTGGACTCGTTACGTTCCTGGATCGTGGTACGGTAGGCTTGTAGAGCGGCTTTCGCTTCCTCTAATTTTGTCCTGTTGCACTCGAGAGGGACTTGGTTACAGAGGTCGTGAGCGTCGTTGACAGCTTCAACCTTCTCGGCCATTGCTCTAGAGTCTCGGTGGCGGAGCTCCAACCAGCGCCGTCGGAGATAGATGCAGTCGGAACGTTTGTGTTCATCCAGCAGACATCCTGGGTTGGCTCCGGGGAAGATCTTGATACGGTCAGCAAGCGCTTCGACGGATTTCGCTAGGTAGGTTTGGACTTCCGAGTCCTGGAGCAGCCAAGTCGGGCAGCGCCAAGTCGAACGGGTAGTCTTCGGGGGAACTTGGCCTGGAGGCGAAATTCCACCGGAATGTGGTCTTCATTATGCCATTTGCGGTCCCGTACATGACTAACAGTAGCGAGGTGTTCCTGAAGCAGGTCCACCGTCAGAAAACAGTAGTCAAGACGGTTCTTGCGTGTGGGGCTCGTGTAGTCTCGTTCGTCAGGATGAACGAAACGCCAGGCGTCCATGACGCCTAGCATATCGAGCCAATCGCACATCTCTTCTCGGCCGGCACCTGGGTGTAGTCGAGAAGAAGAAGCTTGATCCAGAAATCGATCCATGGTGACATTAAAGTCACCGACCACGATATGGGAAGCGCTCCTTCCAGCAGTGACGTCGCCTTCAGGGAAGACATCGTCAAAGTGGGTCGGGAGCGCGCGGAAAATTCGCCACGCTGTGGTGGTTCATCAGGTGCGTACACAACGTGTAGGTACACCGATTCACCTCCGAGCGTGGTCTTGAGCAGTAGATAGCGGTTACGTAGCTGTTCCTTGTAGACGCGAGCCGTGAGATCTTCAACATCCCCAAACGGAGAAGCTGTCGATAAGACGAGTCCAACGCCGTGTCGCTCGTTAAAAACGGGTGACTTGGTGTCGGACCAAAAGCAGCGCGCTCCAGAATCAGCAGCGTGGATAAAGTGTTCATTGGTCTGTAGTGAGTCTTCTTTGTTGAACTTCGTCTCTTGAAACGCGACCAATTGATGCGTTGAGAGAAGTCGCTGATACATGGTCAGGTTTGGTTCATTTAACCCGTTCATGTTCAGCGAAACTCCGGTGAAGGACCATGCCTCCCTAGAGTTGAGGGGTCACCAAACGAGAGGGACCGGTCTCAACCGTAGCGGGCAGTTCAGTGTTTGCCAGATGAACCAGTGCCTTAAGCACGTGATTCGGCGTACGCTTGTCTTCTAGATAGGTCATCACCGCGTCACTATGCGCCACGTACAGCAAAGTCACGTCACTCCAAAGAATGTATGGAGAGTGTCGGAGCCGCTTCGGTGGAAGAGCTGGTGGTTGCAGGGCTTGGATCTTAGTCGGATCGAAATAGACCGCCGGCGCGAAGATCATCAAGAATAGGTCACAGATGGCGCTATGCAATGCGTCTGCCTTCCGTGCGGGGTCGGGGAACAGGTCGCCGAAGAACGGGGCTGCTGTGGCCTCTTTGCGGTTGAAGCGGCGTTGCAGTCGATCTTGCGAGTTATCAGACTCGCCTTCGGCGAGGGTTCGGCGCTAATCGCGCGGTACACCGCGTGGGCCTTGAACAGCTGCTTGCGACGACTCGTCGAGATTTTAAAAATTCGACGGAAGTAAGCAGGTTGTTGTTGGATCGCCGCGAGGGTGTCTTCGTGAGACGACCAAGTTAACACCTCTTTGTCCAGAAACTCGTCGATGCATCGTTGAAGTTCTTCGGCTGTCGCCTGTTGGACCTTGAGCGGTAGGATTTTCGTCGCCTTGAGGAGAGAGGCTGCCTTTTGATGGGGAATGAGATTTGAATCAGCCGTGAAGCCAGATACAGTCTCGTCCATGCCATCCTCATCCTGATTGCGGGCGTCGATTTCCAGGCCGGGGGTAGCGTCGTATCGTATCCTTCTTCCAGAAGAATGTTGTACGAATTCGGCGTAATCGTGATATCGTAGACCAAGGCGTTCGGATCCGAGTTATCTTCGTGAACTTCACAAGGATAGAGCTCGGCAGGTTCCGCGTACTTGGGGCCACCACGGTTGATAATGCCATATTGCGAATGTTGGACCAGGCGCCAGTCTGGTGCATTGTCCTGAACAGGGTCCAGGATCAGAACACGGGAAGACTTGGCCGACTTGTCGGGTCGCGAGCCACGATTGGCAGAGCTGGGCGAGGAAGTCAGCTGAGCAGGATCAGACGCAGATCTTTGGGTTGCAGAGCCGCGCGAGGGGTCCGTCGTCGGAGCGGTACCGGCAGCTCCTGAACCTGAGCGCGTGCTGTCGACAGACATGTCTGACTCTCGGCGCTGTTTCTGGCGTAGGGAGGGTGGCGTCACGTTGTTGTACTTGCGAATCCGGTGCTGGACAAAGCACGGCTTGTCGTCCGGATCGAAGTAGATTTCACGGAGCGGTTCTCCATCCGGTTCGAAAAGACCAGGTGGGCAGCCAACGTTGTTGAAGTACACCGTCCTGCCACGCGACTTGACTTGGCCATGAACGTTCGTGGGCGTGATCAGGATCGGGCAGGCTTCGCGGGCTTTGAACCAATCATAGATGGCTTGATCAGGCACATCCTTTGGGAGTCGGTTCAGATCGGCGAAGTAGAGCTTGTCATACTTGGAATATTTCCGGATCGTGACCGGGGTGTCGCAAACTTGGAGCTGCAGGTTCCCGAGACGAGTCAGCGCATCATCCGACGTGCATACGAAAGAGATGCCGCGACGGGGAACACGATTGAAGTCCCGGAGATGGACAAGGCAGTCACGCCAGACCGCTGGTTGCGAGTCAGATGCCAGCGAACCCAGGATCTCGTCGATGCTGTGATCCGTGGATAGACGCGCAGCTGGGATCCACATTTGCGTGCAGTTCTTGGCTGCGACAGGCGTGGGTAAAGGCGCGAGTGCAGCGAAGCGACGATCGGAGTCCGACGCCGCGATGTCGTCGAATCGATCGAGACTTGTCTCGAATTGGGAATCATCAGGCACCCACCGCGTGGTGGGGCGCCGTGGTGGAGGGGCTCGGGGCCTCGGTGGCGTGTTCGGAGCAGCTACCATGTCGACCGGTATGAAGGTGGTGCAGCCAAGCAGATCAACTGTAGTGGGAGTAAGAACTACCCGCAACTTCTCTTCAAAGGACCTTACGGCACGTACGTGGATCAACGCACCCAGTGAAGAGAAAGCACTACAGCGTAGGGTTGCTTTAGCTGAGTAGAGGGACAAGTCCGACTAACACCAGGCTTCGGCTTCGAAAAGTCGGTACAGGCCAACTAGCACCCACCTAGAAAGGGGGAGAACGGAGGTTCCTTCTGAAACAGAGAGAACTAACCGCCCTAGTGTCTTAACGCACGAACCACTCAGTGGCAGTGGGAACACTCGGCTGTGTATGCGCTGTACGGACGACTCGGAGTCGCGGTCTTGACGGCAGTAGAGCTTGAACGAAAACGGCAGCGCTCCGCGAAGAGTGCTTGGTTGACGAGGGCTTGGGCAGCAGGCGGCAGCACTCCGTGAAGAGATGTTAGCGGCGGCGGCGGGGGCGAAGGCTTGAGCAGCGGGCGACAGCACTCCGTGAAGAGGGCTGACGACAGCGGCGGGAGCGAAGGTCTGCGCTTGGAGCGAAGACGGGGCGGGTCTTGAGGTGTGAGCTCGAGACGGCAAATTTCGGAATGGGGAGTTTGGCTGGGGCGGCACATCTGTTAAATGATAACACAGGTGTCCTAAGGTGAGCTCAATGAGAACAGAAATCTCATGTAGAACAAAAGGGTAAAAGCTCACTTGATTTTGATTTTCAGTATGAATACAAACCGTGAAAGCGTGGCCTATCGATCCTTTAGTTCTTTAGAATTTTAAGCTAGAGGTGTCAGAAAAGTTACCACAGGGATAACTGGCTTGTGGCAGCCAAGCGTCCATAGCGACGTTGCTTTTTGATTCTTCGATGTCGGCTCTTCCTATCATTGCGAAGTAGAACTCGCCAATTGTTGGATTGTTCACCCACTAATAGGGAACGTGAGCTGGGTTTAGACCGTCGTGAGACAGGTTAGTTTTACCCTACTGATGAGTTCGTTGTCTAAACAGTAATCCAACCCAGTACGAGAGGAACCGTTGGTTCAGATAATTGGTAACTGCGGTTAGCTGAAAAGCTAGTGCCGCCAAGCTACCATCTGTAGGATTATGGCTGAACGCCTCTAAGTCAGAATCCATGCTGGAATAGACGATAATCACCTTTCCCGATGTGCCGCGAATAGCGATAGGTGTCTTCTGGACACCCAACATCATACAATTGCAACGCACTCCGCTGCCTGTCAAATGCTGGCGGTGGAGAGTAGGCTGACTTGTAATTTCAAATATTGGGAAAGATAAATCCTTTGTAGACGACTTAACTACAGAACGGGGTGTTGTAAGCATGAGAGTAGTCTTGTACTACGATCTGCTGAGATTTAGCCCTTGTTCTATTGATTTGTTCAGAAATGAACATTTCTCCCCCCACAAAACTATAATAATAATCAGCCGAAAAGGCTGAGCAAAAGTGACTTACTTTCGCAACAGAGGCGGCGAAAGGAGCTAATTGATGAAAGTCGATTGGTATTCTGCCTCTGTTAACCCGCCGGATTGGTTTGCAATCTTAAAGTTGTAGACTGAAACGGCAAACAAATACTAAGTGTCTGCGCTGTTAATTTCCGAGCCAAAACTTGGGAGCTAATGGCAAAGGCGCATTGGAGGGCAAGTCTGGTGCCAGCAGACGCGGTAATTAAAACTCCAAGTCTTTGCTATATTAATTTCCGAGCCAAAAACTTGGGAGCTAATGGCAAAGGCGCTAAGTGTCTGCGCTGTTAGTTTCCGAGCCAAAACTTGGGAGCTAATGGCAAAGGCGCTAAGTGTCTGCGCTGTTAATTTCCGAGCCAAAACTTGGGAGCTAGTGGCAAAGGCGCATTGGAGGGCAAGTCTGGTGCCAGCAGACGCGGTAATTAAAACTCCAAGTCTTTGCTATATTAATTTCCGAGCCAAAACTTGGGAGCTAATGGCAAAGGCGCTAAGTGTCTGCGCTGTTAATTTCCGAGCCAAAACTTGGGAGCTAATGGCAAAGGCGCTAAGTGTCTGCGCTGTTAATTTCCGAGCCAAAACTTGGGAGCTAGTGGCAAAGGCGCATTGGAGGGCAAGTCTGGTGCCAGCAGACGCGGTAATTAAAACTCCAAGTCTTTGCTATATTAATTTCTGAGCCAAAACTTGGGAGCTAATGGCAAAGGCGCTAAGTGTCTGCGCTGTTAGTTTCCGAGCCAAAACTTGGGAGCTAATGGCAAAGGCGCTAAGTGTCTGCGCTGTTAACTTCCGAGCCAAAACTTGGGAGCTAATGGCAAAGGCGCATTGGAGGGCAAGTCTGGTGCCAGCAGACGCGGTAATTAAAACTCCAAGTCTTTGCTATATTAATTTCCGAGCCAAAAACTGGGGGTTAACAAAGGCGCTAGGTGCCTGCTATATTAATTTCCGAGCCAAAACCTCGGGGGTTAACAAAGGCGCTAAGAGTCTGCTATATTAATTTCCGAGCCAAAAACTCGGACTTTAGTATGGGACTATAACAGGCAGCAGGGTAGTAGTAGCTAGCGTAGTGTAGATTTAGACTAGAACTAATTATGGTAAATGGACCTTTGACTCTGCAAACAATCTCTAAGTGTTTATTCTGTTCTAATTGTATGGGGTTTGCGAGCGTTTTGGCTCGAACTAACAACAGGGAGGAAGCGCAGGAAGCGCGGGCAAAATGGGCGCGTACGCGTACGCGGAAGGCGACGGCGCCGGCGAGGAAGCGCAGGCAACATGGGCGAAGGTGTCGAGGAAGCGCGGCCGGTAATGGAGGTGACGAGAAGAATGCGTACGCGTAAATGCGCTGTACATGCCAGCTCGTACTTAAGCGGAGCGGTTCCTGGCGCTGTAGGCGCATGTCTGCTAGTGATGGCGCTGTATATGCGTGTCTGGCTTAGGTGCACGCTAGTGTCGTGTCTGTAGTTGCGTGTGTGCGGAATATGGACACCTCGCTTAATGTATGTATTTTAACATTAGCGCCTGGAAGCGCACCCTTGGTAATGGAGGGGGTGCTATCTGCACGTCACTACCACCCACCATCAGTCATAAACCTGGCAAAAGAGTAGACAGCACCCGGACTTCCCCGGTGGTCACCCACCCGAGTACTACCCGAGCTTGAGGCTGCTTAACTTCGCAGAGCAGACGGGATACGGTGCTTTCAGCCTAAGATGGCCGTCTACGACAGATACTGTTGCGCACACATACTTGTACATGTACACTGCAACGTGCACACTACAACTGGTGGAGCACGCACGCCACAGCCAGACCGCCTAGCACCATTCCCGGCCATGCCCCAGCACCCATAGAATCAAGCTAAGGAACTTCTTCAGGAAGTTCTTTAAGTATACTGAAGCCAAGTCAAAAAACCACCTAAAGGATTTATTTGGACTGGATTTATCGATGACCCCCAAGTCGACGCGGCCTGTGGCTTGACTCGTCCTAGGGGTACTTTTTGGTGCTGAATCGAATGGTGAGGTCGGGTGGGGCGTAGCCGGTACGGAACCCCTTCAAATCGGATAAAACCCGGATTGGAGCATATATCTTAAATTAAGTATGGTAAATATGGCCGCCAGACACGACCCAAACATCGGGCTAGGGGTAGTTTCACGCGCTGATTCCATTGGTGCACTCAGATCGGTCGCCATGTCTATGCAAGCCTCTCCTAATTAATATTTAAAATATATAAATTTTTAAAACACATTTTTTCCCGATATTTTTTTGTCTAGGTGTAAAATTTTCCGCTGATCACGATGGTGACGTCTCCGACGTCACCACGTGACGGGAAACCCTTCAAATCTTATATTCAAAATTCTTAAATTTTTATATTAAAAAATTCCAAGAAAAGTTTACATGGCTAGATCGGAAATGTCACGGGGATCACGAATCTGGTATCAATCACGCAGATATGTCACGGGAAGGTCTCCAAATTTCATAATTCCCAAAATTGGCCGATTTTGTCCACTTTTGACGACCTGGAGGAGCCAAAACTGGACTACAATATCTAAAAAGTTGTGTCAGTACCCTTCAGACATAGCCCAACAACCTCCCACAAGTCCGGGGTTCGAGTTTTATATCGACAGATTCAGAATATTTCCTGGCGACCAATCTATTGTACAAGTAGTTGGTCGGTAGTAGCCAACGAACACTATAAATTGCAGTGAAATAAATTACATTTCCAAAAATCGCGGCCCACAGAAATTTTTATGAATGAAGATGTATGGCAAAAAGATAGAGCTTGTTAAGGCGGACAACCGCCTCATAGAACGTCGGTTAACAT